>JAESVK010000479.1:2421238-2488861 GCA_017140935.1 Hamamelis virginiana | reverse complement strand
TTTCCCCCTCACTTACCTAAAACAAAAACAAAACAAAAAAAAAAAAAAAGAACTCTTAACTTCTTTTCTTCTTCAGATTTCCACTTTTTTTCACAAGATAGAGACTTTATTTGACAAGGTTTTCTGCTTATTTACATTATTATTGGATCTTCAAGTTTTCCAACGATATCCCTTATCTCAACATATGCAGAACTCATACAGCATCTCCACTAATTCACAATATATTGACTGTTTGTATGTGTGTGTGTTTCCTTCACAAACGATTTCCAACACATTAGTAGTTTCTAGAAAGCTTGGTATTTGAGAGGATTCATATATCCATCAAAAGCAGAAGCTAAAACCTTCACCCCAAAGTCATACCAAATACAAATAAAATAGAATTCGAAGAACAGGAAGTTTTACAGGCGCCGATTTTTCCAGCCACTCAAAAATCAAGAAATTAGCGATAGAAAAAAGGTGCCATTTCAACTAATGCATTTAAACTTGGATTCTAACAGTAAAATGAACACGATAGGCAGAAAAATTTAACCAGAAAATATTTTTTTTGAGGAAATGTGTCTCTATTAAACAAGGATACTAATACTAATATAAGCATGACTAACACAACACACAATAAACATCAAATCAACAAGAAAACCAAAACAATCATCACTTTCCAAACCCATCGTTCAAATCAGAAGCAAATGAACAAAAGTAGCATCAAAAACCCTAATTAGATAAATTTCTGGTAAATCCCATTTTAGAAAAATACCAGAATGGCCGAATGGCTGTCCTCAAATCAACATATGAATCAAAAAGAGGGGTTTTGAAAGGGCCTTACTCGTCCAGTCTCGTCTGCATTGATGAGCACAAACTCGTTCCTATTGTGAGACCCAGCAACGAGTCGTCCTCCAGTGTCCATCACCCACCACTATACCACAATACCCAAATCTTCAATCTCAAAAACTGAGTCAGAAACCGAGTCAAATCACCCGGAATCACTTAAAAGGAACAACCTTTGTGTTGAATACTCTGTTTCAGACCCCACTCAGTTTAGCACCCATCACACGAAACCCAGATACCCACATATACAAAAAGCTAAAAAAACAATTGACAATGAGTGCGTTATATGTTTATAATATAAACAAAGCAAAAAGATCTTGTGTTTATGCTTGATTCCTTCGCACACCCGTCTCCACTGTAATCTGGCTGGTTCTCATCGATCAGTGACACGATTTTAGAGAGAGAGAGAAGGGGAGAGTGTGCGTTGAAATGTGGACGCGTAAGAGAGAAGGAGATGCAGAGACAGAGGAGATGGGGAGAAAATGTAGGTAATGGAAAAAAGTAAGTGAGGTGGGGCCCAGAAGGTGGAGGTGGCGCGGAGTAATGTCCCCACCAGAGTTGGTGGAAGATTTTAGAGAGAGAAAGAATAGATGCAACGGCATAGACTCTACCCTTTCCGTGATTTCACTTTAGCCGGCTCTCTCTGTGGATTGTTCTGCAACTGATGTTGATATTACGGCACTTTTCACTCTCCAAATTGTTGTCGTTTCGATGGGGACTTTCTCTCTCTATAAGTCACGTACTTGGTGTGAATGGGTAGAGAGAGACTAGAGAGTGAGCAAAAAGGACGAAACATCAATGAAAACGCGTATGTAGAGAGAGAGAGAGAGTACAAGGACATGATCTAGACCGCGTGGGCAGATCCTAATTCGCAGGTGCGTGCATTTTCTCGCGAGAATTTCGTCAGAATGTGAGCGTTTTGAGTACGGTCTACATTGACTACTGACTTCACTGGGTATGCTGAGTTAAAGTGGTTTTATATCCTGTGTTCGGGTTTAACCCGATTAGGGACTGGATCCCGGGTCAAAAAACACACACATTGGATGGGCTTATGAGAAGCATTGTTTTAAGATCTGGACCGTTCATCGAACCGGAAAAATTACCGAGTTAAGGGTCAACCGGATCAACCGGTTAAACCGTCAGGTTGAACCGTGATGTCATAAATATATTATTTATTTATTTATTTATTTATTAGAATAAAAGCAGTAAATGATTCAAAATATAATTTTTTTTAAATGTTTGTACAGTCAATTCATATATTTGAATTTATGTGCAGTTATCAAAATTGAAAATTGATAAATACTATTGATCAATCTTTATTATATATATTTTTTAAAATGCAAGAAAAGAATATTGTATTATTAAATTAGGTGTTTTGGTTTCTTTCTGTTATTTGGATTTTTTTAAGACTAATTTGCCCTTTTAGCTTTCTTGGCTTTAAGAGATTTTAAAAATATTGGGACTATTTTAGTCATTTTAGCACCTTAAAAAAATTAAAAATAAAAAAAAATAATAATTAAAAAAAAAAAACGGGTTGACCGGTTTTTTGACCGATTGAACCACCAGGTTGAACGGTTTATTTAAAAAATGGGTTTTTGTGGGTTAAACCAGCCGAATAAGGGACCGGTTCCCGATTCAACCTGTCGGTCCGGTCCGGGTTTCATAACTATGATGAGAAGTTAGATTATTGTCCATGTCATTAGGGACATATTTTAGAAAAATAAATAAATAATTTAAAAACATTTAGTATATTTATGAGATTTTACTTCTTAAAACATCTCCGATAGTATACCATTTAAGGTGCCATTGCCAAAATTGACATTGGCAATACCACCCAAATATATTGCTCCAATGAAGTGCATTTGAAGTACCAAATATAGTATTAATGTCAAATTTTAGCATTGGCACATCAAATGACATGAATACATTAGAGATGATCTTAGTAAATAAAAAAGGATTCCAAATGTAAAAGATAGACTATAAATTAAGTTACACATACTATTTTAAGAAATTGATTGAAATAAGAAAATAAAGGAAAACATTTTTCTTTTTTCTTTTTTTCTTTTTTGGTTTAAAGGAATATCAATACAACTAAATAAAAGATCTGTGACCATTAAAATCTTCCCAAGTAATAGTCATAATCTCTCTTCTTTTTTTTCTTTTTTCCTTTTTTTTTTTTTTTTTTTTCCAACTTTTCACCGAACCAACAAAGTTTATCTTAATTCACGAAAGGAAAACTAATTAATTAAGTCAACCAATTGGTTATTCTAGCTTGGCTCAAAAATCAATGAGCATAAAAAATAAGGTTAAGGCTTGGCTTATTTATCTTACTATTAAACTAAAAAATAAGGTTAAACACGAGCTTTGACTCAATAAATTGGTGAACTAAAAAATAAAGCTTGAACTCTTAACCAATATAAAATGTTCGATGCTATAAGTTGCGTCCCAATTCACAATTTTTTATTTTTTATTTTTTATTTTTTATTTTATTTTCACTGTGTTTTGTTTTCTTATTTTTATTGTGTTTTTTAAAGAAGAAGCAGCAACGGCAGTAAAGAAGAAGAGAAGAAGAAGCAGCGGTGGGATCATTTTCATTGACGGAAAATATGCGGGAACTCAATACATTAGTTTTAGCATTTTCCATATAAAAATTAGTCTAACCCACATCCTATCCCTAGAAAAATTAGAGAATAGGTTTTGTAAGCACCTCGATTAGGGAAATCCACACACTAGGATGCTTTCATTCAAAGATATAACAAGGATGCCTAGTTTATAACCACAAACATAGACGTAGCTGATTAAGGGCAAGTGAGGGCAACTGCCTTCACCGATTTTTTGCAAAAAAAAAAAAATTCTTTTAAATCTCTCCAAGATAGCTGTATCTAGAGTCCCTTCAGTTACCAAGAGACTGACCGCCTGTTTTGTTTTCCCCAAATAAAATAAAATCTAATTTTTTGGGACTTTGGCTGAGATTTTAGAAGAGAAAGAGAACTATCTTGACGATTTTGAAGAGATCTCCCTTGCGAACAACGGAACACGTGAGTGCTCTCTCTCTCTCTCTCTCTCTCTCTCTATATATATATATATAGGTATCATGTTACTCCTGTATGGCTGTATGTATGTTTGAGACCACCATCAATGGCCACCCAAGATTATTGATGCTTTTATTTTATGGGTTTTGCACTTTTGCTTCTCTTTAATGTGGGATTCACCTACCTTGTTAATGTTTTATTAATTCTATAAAGAAAATAAGAGGAAAAAACATGAATAATAGAAGCTTATTCAAGCTTTGAGCCGCTCATCAATGGCGGACTGAGATTGAGTTTATTATTTACGTGCATTTCTATAGATCTGATCCTTGAAATAATTTTTTTTTTTCATGATTAAATATTTAATTTTTAACCTCCATGTGAAATTTGATGAATTTTTATGAGCTCCTTCATTTAATGTGATTTATGGTATTTTGGGTGTACAAAAGTTATAGAAAATGGTATGATGTTCTGATTAAAAAATAAATAAAGAACCGAGTCTTGTATATGTTTTAGATATGGATATTAGAAGAATAATGGTGAAGAAAAACAGTGAAAAAAGTTAGAAAGGAGTGAGAGAGTGAAGAGTGAAGGAGAGCTATGACCTCGAGGTTGGGAATAAATTCCCAGGCGTAGAACTTGGTTGGATTAAATTTATAGTCTTAAAAAGGCTTTCTTGTTAAAGATATATTTTGGGAGGAGGCTATTAATTTTATTTTATATTATATGAATCAATTTGGATCATGGGGCACTAACATAATTATATTATAATTTTGAAATAGCTACACCCTGACGCCCTGTTTCACTTTTCCTATTAAGAACTAACTACACCCTGTTTCACTTTTCCTCAATTTTTAAACAATTCACTTCACCTTCAGTGCTTTAATTTATTAGTTTTAATAGATACTTTTCATGTTATTTTTAAAAGATGAAACCTTAAATTTCATTTTTTTAGAATTTCGCCCACCCTAACTTCAATTCCTGGCTACGTCCTTGACTACAAAATTTCACTTTTTTGTATTTGGGTGTGAAGTTTGAGACAAGTTTGTAATATAAGAAGAGACAAATATGAATTTAAGATATGTTAGTTGGTATCATCGCTATAATACATGAAAAAGAGTTGCGCAAATTATGCTCTTCGGCACTTATTATAATGGAAGTTTAAATCCTCTTAGGCTAATTGTATTAGAAATCTTTAGTAAGGAACTTCAAAATATTTCTATCATGTAATGCTATTATATAATTACATATATTTTTATATATAGAAATAAGCTAAATTACATAAACAGTCCCGATCTATTCAGCATGTGCTTATATAAGTTTAATGAGTATGAAGGCCATTGATAATTGTGTAATGTATATTTTGAAAAATGGATCATTGGATTATATACTGTACTTATGGATGCCATGCACGCCAAAAATCATAGTGATCCAATATCAGAATTTCAAAATATAGTTATAAAAAACTTTGACAACTGAAAACACTCACAGTTATTCTCTGTGACATTTCTGAGAAACCGACCATAATTGGATCACTGTTATTTTTTATATACATGACATGCATAAATACAATATCTAATCCAATAGTCAGATTTTCAAAATATTCATCACATAATTATCTATGTCATGCTAATATAATCTTATATAAGTATATGCTGACTTGATCATTTGTGATTACATAGAATCCTCATAAATTATATGACATGTTTACGAAATCTTATTAAGTTTAAACTGAAAAAATAATCCCGAAAGCCTGGACTATAGAAAATGTTCATGAAATCCTATAAACTTTAAAATTGCCACTGTTATTTATATTTCTATTAGCTCTTTTAATTTCCAAGTGCATTCATGATCTCCTCTCTCTCATCTTTTTCTTCTTCTTTTCTATTTTTAGGTAAAACTCACATTGAACTCACCCTTTGTTCAACAACCCGAACAAATCAATTCAAGTTAAGTTTATGCTTAGGTTGAATTTGGTTAGTTAGTCTGTGTTGAAGTTGGAGTTGGATTGAACTCCACACAAGGGTTTTATCCTTCAATGCTCCGTTAGAGTAACTACAATGGTTGACTTAAAAGCGAATTCAAAATCAATTTTTAAATTCAGATGCAAAAATTCTCACTTCAATAGTGGATTCAAAAGTATATCTAAAATTAATTTGATCTAAAAGTTTATACAAATTTGGATTCAGGTTTAGTTGGATCCATTTTTCTTCAAAACTAGTAGGAGTGCATAGAAACTTCAGCTTTGTTTGGGGGAAGAGAGAGATATAGAGAGAGGAGTGAAAAAATTGATCCATCATCATTCGAGTACTTAGATTCTAATAGCTATGCATTTCATTACAGAAAATCCAAAAGATGGATCCAATCACGGGAGTTGCTCTTAAGTTGAGTTTGGGATGACCTACATACCCTAAAATGAGCTATGCATGAAACAAACTCGAATGTGGGACATAAAAGCAATCATCGTAAAAAATAATTTGTTTGGTCTTGATTCTTAAATAATGGTTTGTTTGGATTAGTTTGACCTAAAAACACTTTTTGAGAACTTTATCTTTATATATCTCTTTAAAATTATATCAATATCATTTCTTCATATATTAAATTTTTCATATTAGAAGTGAGTGGGGTAAAAGTTAGGAGCCCATCTATAGACAATAATAATTTTATCATTTTCAAATCTTCTAAAAATGATCTCATCTTTTAGATTAAATGAAAATTTAAATTCGTTCAAAAAATTAATTTTATATAAAGTCAATCCAAAGAGAGCTTAGTTCATTTCGGGTGGGCCGTGATAGGTAAACATTACGTATTTATTTTTGGGAAAATTACAGTTTGACTCCTTCAACAATCACAATTTATACTTTGCACTCCTATAATTTCAATTGTAACACATTGACACCCTACAATTTTGATTTAAGGCACTTTACACTTCTGTCAGTTGGTCATCTGTTTTTTTAACAGAAAAATGGTGTTAAGCTTATTATTTTTTTATTGCAATATTTATCATTGATTGCTAATGTATCTACAAGTATATCAGTAAAATTTCATGATTTTTTCTTAATATATTTTATTTATTGTGAATTTTATTTATTGTATAGAGAAAATAATTTATAAAAATTAAAATATATTGAGAAAAATCATATGCTTGTAGATATATTAGCAATCTAAAATAAATATTATATAAAAAAATAACATATCTAACACCATTTTTAAATCAAGGAAACAAATAGTTATTTGACAGAAGGATGCAAAGCGTCATGAATCAAAATTATAGGGATACAAAGTATAAATCAGTAATAGTTAAGGGAATATTATAATTTTTTCGTTAATTGTTTTCATCAAGATAGGCTATTCTGTATCTATTTCCACTAATATTTAGGCAATACAATATTAATTCTCAGTTAAGGATGTGCAAAATCATTGACAAATCTTGTCCACAGTAATAGTCAAAATACCAAATTTCAATTCCAAAACTGTTCCATCAATTCACGAGGCGTGATTGAAAGTAGGTTAGGAGGTACCAATTAGGCAATTAGACTTTTAAAAAAACATGTAAAACAGCTACACTTATCTTTCACTCCTATCGTCATCAAATTACTTTTAAACAATATATACAGTTGGCATTTAGCAATTGGTTTGGCAAGACAGCTAGCGTATTCATAGCCATCCATAATGCATTAATGCGTAATGATATAGTTGAATGAATGATTCAAATGAACCTTCCATCATTCATAGCAACATGCCCCATCATTAAAATGTACTTATTAGTAAAAATAATTAGGATGAGTTTGGATTAACTTTTGCTAAAAACATTTTTGGAGAATAATTTTTTCACATATTTTTTTTTATATGTGAAAAAAAAATCTTAGGATGAGTTTGGTTTGGGGCGAGAATGAGATATGGTTTTTTTGTCCCATCTTGTCCCGAATATCTATGTATATATAATTATATTAAAATCTTTTTCATTTATTTACAATATTTAGTGTTTTAAGATTTTTATCATTTTTATTTTTTTATATTCTTTTCACCAAGTTAGTGTGTATAAATATATATTTTAATTACAAATACTTATAATCCAATATATAAATCAAAATTTGTTGAGATTATGGTTAGGATTCATTTCAAAATAAAATAAAATTAAAGTTTAAAAAATATTTTAACTCTTTTCTCAAATTCGATGAAAAAATCCGTTCCGTTCTGCATAATTTCCGTCCCATTCCGTTCTGTTTTAAGTTGAAATTGAGATTAGTTTAGAAAATAATACTGTATTTATTTACGGAACGGAATTGAAAAAGCAAAAATCCGCCCGCTCCGTTGACATCCTAGACCTGACGTATTGATTTATTGCTCCATAAAGTCTCTCTAATTGAAACAGGCCACTGAGTAAAAAAGCAAGTGACTTGGGGCCGGGGCTAGACAGAAACAATTAAGGGAAGATCCAGACTGCTTGTGGGGCCTATGGGCCCCCACCATTTGAGTTGTATTATTCGGTGGGCCCTATCTATTACACCCTTGTGAATAGACTTTCTGAAAGAAAGCTACAGCTGGATTTTATTCAAGCAACAGCTGGTTTATGCTTGGCTGATTGCATGGGAAGAGGTAAACTGTGAGCTGTGAACCATTCAGCTAGTTGGAAAGGGATGGGAAATATTTGGGCAGCATTTCTCGGGCTGAATAGACTTGCCCGAAACTGGCAAAGTGGTGACAATGACTACGGCTCCTAGTCCAACATTCCAGCTGGCCCGCCCACAGTTCCGGACTCGTGCATGTACTAACGGTACGGAATATGGTTTAATTATTGGATGATTTAGTTAGGGGTAGGTGTTTTAGAACTGTATTCCAACCTATTAAATTCAATTCAAGTTCAAATTCTTTATCCCATAAAGTTCTTAATACAATTATTTGAACAAAAATATCTTCCATAAATACATTTCATTTTTTTCTTTTTCCTTTTTAGTAACTCTCAATAAATATCTTCTAAATTCTCCCTTTTCCAAACGGCAATTTTTTCACGTGTTGATGACTTTTCTAGGACCTTCTCAAATTTTCGAGCGTTATCTTGAAAATAATAAGAAAGAAGAAAATAAAATAGAATAAACATATAAACTATTTTTTATTCCGACAGATAAATTTAACGGAGAAATTATCAGAACAGATAAATTATCAAATTTGTCTAAACATATAAATTATCTAAATTAATTTATTTGTCTGATTAGAATGATGCTATAAGTTCTTAAAAATGTACACCAATCTAATCCAAACAAAATTCACATTCTCTAAAAATGAAATCAACAGATTAATTATTTCTCTATAAATTTATAAAAAAATGCTATACAACCAAAAATTTTAACCCGAAATTAAAAATCACCCTGATGTGTCATGCTTTAAGTGGTTTAGTCATTATCTCAAATAGATTCTATCTTTTTCACACACCACTCAAAACATGACATGTCATGGTAGTTTTTAATTTCGGGTTCAAGTTTCTGGTTGTATAATATTTTTCAAATTTATATGTTTCAAAATTTATTTATTATAATTATTAGGTTAGATTCTAACAAACAACACTAAACTTTGGTATGATTTAACAACAAACACCAAATTTTACCTAATATGCCTTGCCAAGGCACGGCTCTTATTGAGTGCAAATCTCCAAGCCCATTTGACAAGCGGTTATGCTTTCCACGTGATGTGTTGACCATTCCCACCGCATCATGCATATGCTTCCCACGTGCAAGAACCAAGGCCTTATATTCCATAAAGCTCTTATATGCTTCCCACGTTCAAGATCCAAGGTCCTACTAGAAATATCTAACCAATGGGAGTCCAAAGCAGCGACAGCTACCACTCTTATTCCAGCAAGGTAATAATAAACTCTCATCAAACGGCAAGGAGAGATAAGAATGGAGGCGGCTAGGGTTTTTCATGAGAGGGTGGATGATAATGAGAGGGATTGGTGGGTAAAGGTTAATATATATATAAGGGTAGAACTGTCTTTTTAAAAAATTTAATGGGCATTGAACCATAATATTTAAAAAGTTAGGGACCTATTGGGTTAAGGAAAATCTTTTTGGACCTAATTTTGGATGGATCATATTTGTAAGACTTATCACTAAAGTTTTGTAGAACTGTAGAAGGGCTGTAAGCTTAGGTATAAGTTTTGATCTTGATGGATAAAGTGTTGATTTGTTTAGGCTGTTTCAGCGCTAAAAGCCCATGGCAGGCCCACCAACTAATGTAAGCCCTTTAAGTAGGAGTACTAAATACCAATTTAATTTGTCCTACATATATATATATGTATATAAGATTGGGATCCGACCGGTTACAAGCAGTTCGTGATCGTCACGTATTGGTGTGTGTACATTACATGCAATCAATAAATGATTAATTGGTATGAAACATCTCACGCTTGGATTGGACTTGTATGGATTAGACTCGTGTGTGTGCACAGGGGCGAAACCAAGATTTTTGTGTTAGGGAGGCTAATTTTTTTTTCTTGTTATCAATTTTTTCAAGAAAATTATCAAACACTAGGCCTTCAAAAGGCACATAGAATACACATAACAAACACTAAAGAAACATGAAATTTAACAAGAAAGTGTAAACAAATACAAGTGATATGTACAATTATATAAAGATTCGACCAAAACAAGAGAAAATATCTATTCGATCATTACAAAAGACTAGTATAAAAGAAATAAAAGAAAATACATTATTTAAGCTACACCCTACGGTCCTTGAGAGAATATAAATCATCAATTATTGAGTCTGAATCGATATTTTCTGCAAACTCTTTCTCAATGTACAGAACCATAGAATTTGCCAAAAACTTATCCCCATCTTGTTACGAAGTGTAGATTTAACAAGATTCAAAACTGAAAATATTCGTTTTGTAGTTGCTGTGGAAACCGAAAGGGTCAGAACAAGACGAATAAACCTATTAATAAGATGGTAATCACGTGACTTCTTTTCCTTAGCCAATCTAATGTATAACTCAGAAATTGTAGATAAATTCTGAAATTTCTGATGATAAGGTATGTCAAGCTCATAATGCATCAACTGACTTTTCAATTGATTCATCTCTTGATTAGTGAAATCAGCATAGTAAAACTTCTCTACAAGACTGCAAATATTTTTACTTTTAAAAGATTTAAAACCATCACTAGGATCTAAAGCCGAATTAAGAATAAAAAGTTCCATTGCCCCATCATTGAATCTACTATTCAACTCCAACAATTGATGATCTATTATTGCATTGAATATATCAAAGTGGTAATAATGCTCAAATATGATGTCAATATTTTCTTGATGAGTACGAACCTCCTTGTAGGGAGCACCCATCTCAGGTAAATGATGCCATTATCTCTACAAAATGACTTCACATGCACAATGAGAGCATCCCAACCATCTTCTCTTAAAATCTGAAAAAAGTGTTTTTGTAGTTGAAACAAGGACTTATCACTAATTAACCCTAATTTTTAAAAAAGTTCTTTTTGTAATATATATATATCTATATATATATATATATTTAAATAAGTAATATTTATGGCGCGTTTTGAAAAGATTCTACTTCTTTTTTTTTTTTTTTCTTTTAAAAGTAAAAAAATAAAAAAAAAATTATATTTTTTTATGCAAAATTTTGATAGTTTCTTTTAAACTTGCTACCTCAACTTTTAAAAATAACTATCAAAATTTTCACACCTAAAACTTTCATCTTTTTACTTTTAAAAGTAGAAAAACAGGAAATAGAAGTTTATTCAAATGGGTCCTTAATTTTTTTCATAAAATTTATATTATTTTTAATTTTTTTACTTTTTTCAAATTAGGCATGTATAATTTTTTAACAAAAAATAAAATAAAAATATATTAAAACGTTATGTTTAATGTTCTGTTAAAAAATTAATTTTTTTTTTAAAAGCAAAAATATTTAAAAAAAGTTTAACTAAGCTAAACGATGGCAGATGGCTAAAGTTTTGTAGAACTGTAGAAGGGCTGTAAGCTTAGGTATGGGTTTCGATCTTGATGTATAAAGTTTTGATTTGTTTAGGCCATTTCAACGCTAAAAGCCCACGGCAGGCCCACCAACTAATGTGAGCCCTTTAAGTAGGTGTACTAAATACCAATTTAATTTGTCCTACGTATATAAGATTAGGATTCGACCGGTTACAAGCAGTTCGTGGTCGTCATGTATTGGTGTGTGCACATTACATGCGATCAATAAATAACTGATTGGTATGAAACATTTCACGCCTGGATTGGACTTGTATGAATTAGACTCGTGTGTGTGTACAGTGGCGGAACCAAGATTTTTGTGTTAGGAAGGCTAATTTTTTTTCTTGTTATCCACTCTTTCAAGAAAATTATCAAACATTAAACCTTCAAAAGGAACATAGAATACACATAGCAAACACTAATGAAACATGAAATTTAACAAGAAAGTGTAAACAAATGCAAGTGATATGCACAATTATATAAAGATTCAACCAAAAGAAAAGAAAATATCTATTCGATAATTACAAAAAACTAGTATAAAAGAAATAAAATAAAATACATTATTTAAGCTACATCCTTCAGTCCTTGAGTGAATAGAAATCGTTAATTATTGAGTCTGAATCGATATTTTCTGCAAACTCTTTCTCAATGTACAAAACCATTGAATTTGCCAAAAACTCATCTCTATCTTGTTACGAAGTGTAGATTTAACAAGATTCAAAACTGAAAATGTTCGTTCTGTAGTTGCTGTGGAAACCGAAAGGGTCAGAACAAGACAAATCAACCTATCAATAAGATGGTAATCACGTGACTTCTTTTCCTTAGTCAATCTTATGCATAACTCAGAAATTGTAGATAAATTCTGAAATTTCTGATGATGAGTTATGTCAAGCTCGTAATGCATCAACTGACCTCTCAATTTATTCATCTCTTGATTAGTAAAATCAGCATAATAAAATTCCTCTGCAAGACTACAAATATCTTTGCTTTTAAAGGATTTAAAACCATCACTAGGATCTAAAGCCGAATTAAGGATAAGGAGTTCCATTGCCCCATCATTGAATCTACTATTCAACTTCGACAATTGATGATCTATTACTGCATTGAATATATCAAAGTGGTAATAATGCTCAAATGTGATGTCAATATTTTCTTGACGAGAACGAATCTTCTTGTAGGGAGCACCTATCTCAGGTAAATTAATGCCATTATCTCTACAAAATGATTCCACAAGCATAATGAGAGCATCCCAACCATCTTCTCTTAAAGTTTGAAAAAGTGTTTTTGTAGTCGAAACAAGGTCATAGCATTTAGGATGTCTATAGATTTGTATTGCAATGCTTTACAAAGAAAATCAGCGATTCCCATAACTCCACGCATTAAATTCAAAACAAATATGAATTCAAAAGATCTCATTGCCTTTAAAGCACCAGTGGATTCCACACGTATTGTGTGTGTAGCACCCTCCACAATCAAGCTGTTAAGAACTTTACATGTTGCATCATACATCCCCACCAAGCTGCAAATAAAATAAATGAGAACTCCAATGTGTAGCTCCAGCTCAACGCAAACTGCCATTCTGGTTAGTCCCCTACCAGTCTCACGTTCACCGGTTGCTATTATTTGAGCATTTTCAATAACTTGAGCAGATTGTAATTCAAGATGACGTTTGGGGGAAGCATTAACAAGATTGACAATAGAAGTCAACTTTGAAAAGAATCCAAATAGCATACTCATTTTCAGCAGCTGCAACTAATGCTAGTTGGAGTCAATGGGCAAAGTAGTGTATGTAATATGCATATGGACAATCCCTAAGAAATAAGTCCTGTAATCCATTCCATACACCGCGCACATTTCTTGCACCATTGACCTCATATTCTGAATTTGAAAATTGAATTGAGAGAAGGCATTGGATATCTTTTGTTTAAGAGTTGCTGCCGTGGTATCTGAAACATGCACAATCTCAAAAAAGCGCTCTCTTAAATAACCATCAACATCAACAAATCTCAAAATAATGGCTATTTGCTCTATATTAGAATCATCTCTTGCTTCATCAACTAAAATAGAAAATTTGGTATCCCCAACTTTTTCACAGATCATATTTCTCACATTGTTAGCAAAAATATGCAATATTTCCATTTGAATCTTTGGTGATGTGTACATTGCATTATGTGGAGCATTCTCAAAGATAACCTTATTAATATCATTATCCAACTTTCCTGAAAAATTTAACAGTTCAATAAAATTTCCATGATTTTTTGAATCGGCAGCTTCATTATGACTTCTAAAAGCACATACTTGAAAAGCAAGCCACATAATGCAATCAATTGTTATGGTAAGTCGTAACCTATTTTTCTGAATTTCTTTTGCAGATTGTGCGTTGAGTAATTTGTCAACATGTAGAGTAACCTCCTTTAAACCACCCAAACATTGCACAACATTGTTATGAGGTGAAGTGGGGCCTCCCACATGCTTCAAAAAGGCACATCTACTACCATCGGTAACATTTTTCTAATTTCTATACCCTTTAACTGTAAAAACAATATGAATTGACATTTCATTTTAAAAAAGAAAGCAAGAAAAATAGCATCTTTTGGAGGTGAATACTCTAACCAATGAAACCGTCTGAACCAAGAGTTTTGAAATCGACGATATTGGTCACCTATCTTTGATCGTTTATACTTCTTGAGATATGGTTAATATGCCCCATTTTCAATATATATTCTTCTAACGACATCTCGTTGATTAATGGGATATTTCCATATTGGATTGCTTTTCCCAGGATCTCGTTCAAGAGTTGTATCATCAACTTCAATTCTTTGAGATTCAGAAGGAGGTTGCTTATTAGATATTGATGAAGAAGATGTATCATGTCTTTTGGGATCTTGTTCAAGAGATGTATCACCAACTTCAATTCTTTGAGATTTAGAAGGAGGCTCATCATTAGGAGTCGATGAAGAAGATGTATCATGTCTTTTTGTTATGTTTACACTTGGTTTAAAGAAAGAAATAAATGTTTTTCCTTTCTTGGCTTTTTGATGTGCCATACTAAAAACCTAAGAAAATAAAAATTAACAATAATTAATGTATATCATTTTTAAAAGGTGACAATGTGGCGTTCATTTTTAAATATAAGCATAAAAAATATATTAATTAAAAATCAACAATCAATCAATCATAAATAGGGTTTTCATTTGGCTCACCCTAGTTTTAATCAACTAATTAGACAAACATAAATTATTTAATGAATATGAATAACAAAGTCACTTAGCCACATACTTTCTTGAAACAAGCTATTCTCCAATTCCAAATATTTAAATGCAAAGATTGCGTATTTTCTTCTTTCACCCTAAAATAAGTTATAGAAATTTAAAAACAAAAATATGAGAACACAATTGATTGAAGAATTTAATTAATATGCCATTTTGCAAGTGAGACTCATATCAAATTAAAAGTTCAAAATCTTGTGTTTCCTACACAATTTAAAACATAGCAATGGCCATTTAATTCAATAATTGAGAATTAAATATAAATATATAATCGGAAGAGATTATTGTTAGTACTTTTCCAATTTTCCCACAAATTTTTCCAACAAAAACAAAAACAAAAACAAAAAGAGCAAATATGAAAATAAAAATTAACAAATACCTTAATATTTATTGTTAATGGCTTAGTTTTCCCCAACTTTGAGATGATCCACTTGCAAAATATTAAATATAGGACTAAGAAGAGAGTGTGTGAGAATCATGAGATGGGGACCACATGTCCACATGGGTAGAAGAGAAAGAGAGAGGAAGAGAGAGAGAGAGAGAATGTTGTGTGGACTGTGGTGAGATATCAGAAATTAGGGTGGAAGAGAGAGAGAGAGTTGGGGTTATAGCCCTCCCCAACCCCCTTGATAGGTCTGCCTTTGTGTGTGTGTGTATATATATATATATATATGGGATGGGAACACCTGACACATTAATTTGTCGCATCTTTTCCATGGCATGTTAGCTCCTTTGGGACAACATAAATTCTTTTGTCTTCAAGCAGTACATTGCCCTACCCCATAATCTTCATTCTCAAGCCCTTGCTCGTGCAAGAGAATTTTGGTTTTGTGCTAGTAACTCGAAATCACTTTGCATAATTAAAACAATTGAATGGAATTACCCTACTCTTCCTTTTGTGAAGCTTAATACATATGGTTCCAAGTTGGGTAGCACAAGTATCGTAGGTGGAGGAGGTTTGATTAGAAACCATTGAGGAGGCTGGATTGTTAGTTTTTCAAGAAACTTTGGTTGCACTAGCTTCTAGTATTTCTGTTGAATTATGGGCAATAAGGGATGGTTTTCAAATTACTCTTCAACATAACATACAATTTCTCTTTGTTGAAATTGATGCCTATGAGGTGGTTAATATGGTTCTTAAGGGTGTTGAAGATTTCTATCACCTAAGCCCTCTTGTAAATAATTGCAGATTTTTGACGAGAAATTATCAGAAATGCCAATGCCACCATATCTACAGGGAGGCGAACTCCTGAGTTGATTGGCTTGTCAAACATGGTGCAACGGGTGTTGAAGATTTTGTTAGTTTTATTGAACCCCCTTCCCCTTATGTTTTTGTATTATATATGACTCCTAGGGGTCCTCACATCCCATTGTATTTTACATTACAAACAATAATGATTAATAATTATGAATGAATGAAAAACTTCCAGTTTACAAAACTATCCAAACATGCCTTTGCTTTGTGGGAAAATGAATGATGGAAAAAAAAAAAAAAAAGCAGGAAAAAATCCGACCTGCCGGATTCGAACCAGCGACCTAAGGATAGCTGAGGATTTGGAAACCAACTACAGTCCTCCGCTCTACCAACTGAGCTAAGGTCGGTCATTAATGTGGCTGCTGGGATTCGAGCCCAGGTCTCCACGGCCACAACGTGGAATTCTCACCACTAAACTACAGCCACTTCTTGTTATTTTAACCTAACTTAAATTCTACTTCAACAATCAACTTACCAATTTCACATTTCAAACCCTAACTCTTTTAACAAATTACATATATGTTACGTGCATGTGTATATTTTTTACAAATGATTTTTTGTGACAATTGAATTATTATTATTATTATAAATTGGTAGGACAAAAGGTTGGGGCCAATTGTTTTAAAACTAAGTGTTCCAACTAAATTAAATCATTTTAGAATAACTATTCTCATCATGCATAATTTACTTGTACTTAGGCCTCATTTGCATTAATTTTTCTTAAAATCACTTTTGGAGCATAAAAATTTACTTGATTTAAGAAACGATATGAAAATTACTTCTAAATGACTCGAGAGTTGATCGAATTGATGGTTAGTAAATTTTAATACTAGGAGTGATTGTAGCAAAAGATAGGGGATCCTAACATTTGTTTAATTTCAAATCAATCAACACTATATAATTCATTTTGGATCAAGATGAATATATCAAATTTCATAAACAAATTTAAACTAAAATAAATTGAATGCTAATTAAGAATACAAATAACATGTATCACTCTACTAGTTAAATATAATACAGAATACAGTGCAAACTTTCATGAACCATCGTTCAGCTAATCAACATTTGAAGCCAAAAAAAATATGGTTTCTTTGATTACTAATTTAAGTAGAAAATGAATTCCAACATATTGAGAACAGAGGGTTTGTTCGGCAATTTAAAAAAAAAAAAAAAAAACCATCGATATTGATACAGAAATCATGAAGTAATCAAATGCAAGAAGATTGCAAGGCCAAGATACACAGCATGGGTGCTTTTGTTCTCATGTCTTCCAAACTCGAATCGTACCATCCACAGAGGCAGTTATCATACAGTTATCTTTCGGGTGATAGCTCACACTTGTTACCTGCCAAAGAAAACCCACAAAGTCTTGTTGGATCATTTTTATATTTTTTTTTTCTAAAAAAACTGAGTACAATATGTAAAGGGGCAATCATACAGGATCAACAAGTTTAGGGTTAGCCACATAAATCAAATTATATTCCACATTTTAATAATAATTTAATAAATAAGAAGAAACCCAATTTAGGCTCATTTCATGCAGTTAGGATAGTCAACACACAACTGCTTTCTAGATTACAATTTCCAATTTTCCAAACAAGGTAAAGCCACTCTTTCCATATATGAAAGATAATGCAATGCTCTATGCCACCAGGGTAAGTTTTGAAGCTTCACGCAACATGTGGACAACATACCAGTTCGGACATTGTTATACCCGCCCTATCATTTCTATAATTTGGAACTTCCCTAGATGATGAAAAGGGTAATACATTTTACTGAATGTACTCATCTTAATGGGAACCTCCCTAGTAGCAGTTGCCCCATTTGCCATGATGCATGTCATGATTGTGAGTAAAAGAAACACATTTTTGAGAGCCATGAGAGTGAGAAATTAAGAGAGAGAGAGATGAAGAGAAGATGGAGGTTGGAGATGAATTTATAGAATAGGAGAGGGAGAGGGAGTGATGTGGATCATGATGCATAAGGATAGGATTAGTTATTATTTATTTTATTTTAGTTAAGCTATTTCTATTTGGTTGTAATTTCTTCTTATTAGTTTCCTTGTGGAAGTAGAAATGTTTTAATTAGTTTCCTTTTAGGAGTATGATTGTTTTCTATATAAAGGGAGTAAACCCTTTATTTTGGTTAAACTTGATGATTTTCTCCCTAATATTATGAATTCTCTCTCTCTTTCTCCCTAATATTCTAATTTCTCTCTCTTTTCCCCTATTTTTTTTCTTGGTATTCAAGTCTCATCAATTGGTATCAGAGCATAACAACGATCCACAATTTTTTTTCACTATCAAACCATATCCACGTTAGCCCCATAATTTTTTCCTTCCTTCCCGTTGCACCTTGAAGAAAGCAACTATAGGACTGGTATAGAATTGCTACAGTACTCCAGCAACACCCAAAAGTGCTACAATTTTGGGTTTCGAAAAGTTCCCTCTACGCTGCAAACATCGCCGGAAAGGATCCACTGAACTTTCTGCTGATGTCATCACCCAGTTTCTAGAAATTACATTTTAGCTCCTAAATTTTCTGAAAATTGCATTTTGGCCTCTAAACTTTCTGGAAATTACATTTTGGCCCTTAAACTTTTTAGAAACTGTAATTTGGCCCCTCATCTTTCCGAAATTACAATTTGGTTCCTCAACTTTCTGAAAATTGCAGTTTGACTCCTAAACTTTCTAGAAATTACAGTTTAGCCCCTCAACTTTCTAGAAATTACAATTTGGCCCCTCAACTTTCTAGAAATTACATTTTTGACTCCTACAGCCTTCCCAACGTATTTCGACGTCCCGGTTTTGATTTTGCGGTCCATTTGGATCAATTTGACCTTCACAGTGGAGTTTTACACATCATTGCTCCTTGGTGAACGGTACACATCTCATTTTCATTGAAAATTTGTGAGTTTTCTTTCAATTAATTGGTAGCTTATTAAATTTGTGTTAGATCCCTTTTTTAAGCCTTTTATCATTTTCCCAACAGTATATTTAAAAAAAAAAAAAATGCCAAAAGAAAACCTTTACTTTTATTATCTGCTCTTGATTGCTTTCCACTTTAGGCCACCTTTTTGATATATTCCACACACTCATTGCATTCTCATTCCCTACTTCACATCTTTCATACTTAGGCACACAACTTGCATATTTTCTTTATTTTTAATTTAGTTTTTTCTTAAGTGCTCATTAGTGAATATTTGTCTTTCTAATTTAAGTAATTTAAGACGTGTTAGCATTCATCACCCATCCACCCTACCTTCACCATTGTCTATTTTTCACCATGACTTTGACTGATTGCTGCACAGCCCTAGAGCAAGACATGACCAATGTCCAGCAAGACATAGCCACTTTGAAAGAGTCATTTACCAGATTAGATCGTGACACTAAGGTTGAGTTTACCACACTTCGTGAGTCCATAGAAGCACTTCGAGAGGAGTTAGCCCAGTCTAGAGGTCAGGGTATAGTTGATGACCCCGGGGATGTTGCCAATGATCCCCCAATCGTTCGACAATCCAATGAGTGGCCCACATCCGATGACCTTTATCCTTTCGTAGATTATACCTCTCCGGAGGAAACTTCGATGCTGAGAGGGATCTCGAGCTCGATGATGAACAGGAGCAGTCCCATCTCGTTGTCATGCGGTGCATCCGGTCTGCTCCTTTAGGGAATGATTATTGGAAGCTCACGAGCATCTTTCACACCTTTGTCACATGTGGGGATAAAGTTTGTAAGGTTGTGATTGATGGCGGAAGCACTATGAATGTGGTGTCCACAGCCAGTGTAGTTAGGATGAAGTTAAAGCTCGAACCTCACCCTCAGCTTTATAGGGTAGCTTGGGTCGACAAGACCTCTTTACCGCTCTCAGATAGGTGTCCCGTTCCTCTTCAGACGGGAGACTATTCTAATAAGATTTGGTGCGATGTCCTCCCTATGGATGTCGCCCATATTTTGCTTGGTCGTCCTTGGCTTTTTGACTTGGACGTGACCAACAATGGAAGGGATAATTCATACATTTTTAAGCATAACGGGAAATCTATTCGATTACTTCCTGCCAAACTGTCTCCCACGAGTAGAAATCTTAAGGTTAAGAATCCCTCCCAACCTCCTGTCAAGAATCATATCCATGTCCTTTCCCGAAAGGAGTTTGTGCGGGAAGGACAAGAGTTTGGCATAGCTTTGGCTCCTGTAGTCCAACAGTTACTCCCGGTGTCTTTAGAAAAGGTTGTTGAACCTCCTTTTGAGGTTACTGCCTTATTAAATGACTTTAGAGATGTCATATCGAATGAGTTGCCTAGTGAGTTGCCACCTATGAGGGATATCCAACATGCCATAATTTTGTCTCTAGGCAGACTGAGGTTCTTAATAGGGGTCTGAGAAATTTACTTAGGTGCTTTGTAGGGGAGTGTCCAGGGAATTGGGATTTAATTTTACCGACTGCGGAGTTTGCGTCTAATGTATCTCTTAATCGATTGACTGGTAAAAGTCATTTTCAAATTCTCTGTGGCCTTTTCCCTCGACAACCCTTTGTTTTTCTTCCCACTGACTACTGTTGTTTCATTTCTATTGATATTTTTGCCCAGCACATTCGTGATCTCCATGATGACATTCGTCGAAAAATTACTTTGAATAATGAACAGTACAATTTAGCTGCTAATGTTCATTGTAGGCAACTGAATTTTAATGAAGGAGCATATGTTATGGTGTGTATCCACCCTGCTTGTTATCCTAAACACTCATTCAAAAAGTCGTATGCCCGAGCCACCAGACCATTTTGTATCTTTCGTAAGTTGGGATCTAATGCTTATTTAATTGACTTACCATCTGATATGAATTTTAATCATGTTTTAAATGTTGGGGATTTGTTTCCTTATCGAGGCACTTTTGAGCCTCCTACTGTGCCAGGCTTGTCTACAGGTGGTTATACCTTTTCTCCTACCGTAGCTTCGGTGTCCGTTATCTCGCGCTTACCACTCCCGCGCACCGATCAGATTGGCAAAATTTTTGATGATCAGAATGTTCTATCACATGGTGGTCCTTATCGATGGCATCTTATCCGCTGGAGGGACTGCCCTGGCATTGAGATACCTGGATTACAGAAGATGAGTGTCGGCATCTTGATCCTGATCATTTGGAGGTTTATCAGCATCGTAACTCTCCGAATGAGAGTTTTTCCCAATCGGAGAGAATTGATGTGGATCATGATGCATAAGGATATGATTAGTTATTATTTATTTTTATTTTAGTTAAGCTATTTCTATTTGGTTGTAATTTCTTTTTATTAGTTTCCTTGTGGAAGTAGAAATGTTTTAATTAGTTTCCTTTTAGGAGTAAAATTGTTTTCTATATAAAGGGAGTAAACTCTTTATTTTGGTTAGACTTGATGATTAATGATTTTTCTCCATAATATTCTGAGTTCTCTCTCTCTTTTTCTCTTTCTTTCTCCCTAATATTCTGATTTCTCTCTAATTTCTCTCTCTCTTTTAATCTATTTCTTTTCTTGGTATTCAAGTCTCATCAGGGAGAGTGGGAGAGGAGAGGATCGCCGCTTAAAAGATGTAATTAGAGTTATATATAGTTATGTGGCTTAATTAATATTTAACCCAAAAGGCCTAGCTAGGAGAAGATAATGGGTTTTTAAATATATTGGAGACAAAAGGGTTTATAAATAGGTGGATTAAAGCTTGACTGGAAAATGAGAATGCATCCATACTTGTATTTTACTAAACAGTTAAAAAAAAAAAAAAAAAAAAAAAAACCCTAACCACCATGTCACATTTTTACACGTAATAAATGAATGTTTCTTTCTTTCTTTCACCATTTGGAAGGAAGTTTTCCTTCTCTGTAGTCCTCGTATAATAATTTTAGAATTAGAATAATAATATTATACATATATATGGAACGGATTGTTGAAAGGAGTAGAATGCAGTTGTGGAGTTTAACCAACTGGGTTTCTCTTCTCTTTGTGGGTTTCTCTCTCTTGTTCTTCTACTGATACTGATGTGGATCATGATCCATAAGGATAGGATTAGTTATTATTTATTTTTTATTTTAGTTAAGCTGTAATTTCTTTTTATTAGTTTCCTTGTGGAAGTAGAAATGTTTTAATTAGTTTCCTTTTAGGAGTAGGATTGTTTTCTATATAAAGGGAGTAAACCCTTTATTTTGGTTAGACTTGATGATTAATGAATTTTCTCCCTAATATTCTGAGTTCTCTCTCCCTTTCTCTCTCTTTCTCCCTAATATTCTGATTTCTCTCTAATTTCTCTCTCTATTTCTCTCTCTTTTCCTCTATTTCTTTTCTTGGTATTCAAGTCTCATCAGATACCCTTCACGTTCTTCTCAGAAAATGGCTGAAGAAACCTCCAAAACCATTTATGATTTCACATTCAAGGTATTTTTTTGTTTTATTTATGTATTATTACGTATACATTTTCCCTTGGTTTCTCATGAGTTTCTTCTTATCTCTAGATTTTGAGTTTGGTTCCTCTTTAGCTTACTCATTTGGGTTTTCCCCTTTTACTACTAATGAGTCTTTATTTTTCATTCTTATTTTCAGCATTTATATTATTTTTTTAACCATTGTAAAATTTTAGATTCAGATTATTTAATTCTATCTGATATATATATATATATTTTTTTTTGGTTTCCTGAATTTAATTTTGATGTTAGATATAGGCATATTCTATAGGGATATATGCACCAACATACACAGATTATTCAAATTCACACATGAAAATAAGATGGAAAGACACCAAACTCAACTCCAAAACCAGATTTCAATAATTAAAAACAAATTACCCAAAGCGAAACACACCCCTCTTGAGGCATATGAAGCAGCAAATTTAAAGAAAAGGACTCATATTTAAACTTTATCAAAGGCAGAGACTACATCGGCGAGCCAACAAGGGGAGGCAACGCAAAAGAAACAGAGGATGCATCACAGTAGGCACGCAGTATGTTGCCTTCCTCGGCAGTGAAACCAAGGGAAGTGAGCATAGCAGACCAACAGTGGTGAGCAATGGTAGTAATGGCTCGGCAACAGGCTGGAGCAATATCAGTCTGTCCATTAAGGAAGAAAACAACAATCTCATTTGAGCATGACTTTATCTCCATAAGTGCAGTCCAGCATTCCACTAGGCCTCCACTAGCTTCCAGCCGTGCTGCAAGGTTAAATCCTGCAGGCTTAATGGGAACCTCCCTAGTAGCAGTTGCCCCATTTGCCATGATGCACGTCATGATTGTGAGTAAAAGAAACACATTTTTGAGAGCCATGAGAGAGAGAGAGAGAGATGTGAAGAGAAGATTGAGGTTGGAGATGAATTTATAGAATGGGAGAGGGAGAGTGGGAGAGGAGAGGACTGCCGCTTAAAAGATGTAATTAGAGTTATATATAGTTATGTGGCTTAATTAATATTTAACCCAAAAGGCCTAGCTAGGAGAAGATAATGGGTTTTTAAATCAATTGGAGACAAAAGGGTTTATAAATAGGTGGATTAAAGCTTGACTGGAAAATGAGAATGCATCTATACTCACTTTGTTAATATTAGGGAAAGGTTTGGGGTTGGGGTAGGGATAGGTTTCTATTGTATGAGAGAAAAAAAGAAGAAAAAAAGAGAGAGAAGATAATGCAAAGATAAATTTGGAACAACGAGAAACCAGTGGCATTAAACAGCATAATCAAGTGTGCATAATTTTTCAGGCAAAATTGATGCACAGTTACCACTCTCAGACGCACCAACTACCAAAGGGATAATATCTCCTCATTCAACACTCTTAATTCATGATATCATACTCCATACAAAGATAAAAAACAATTCCTTAAGATCAAGAGTGAGTCTTGCCTCAAAAGTGTTACAGTAAAATTCCAAGATCTGTCATTTCAAAGGATGTACCAAGAAAGCAAACAAGAGAAAAATTCTGAAAATTCTTTAACACTAGGTTTGCATGTAACTATAATAGATTCTAGATTTGTGTCATATAAAATAGTAGAATTATCTGGATCATGGAATACTTTATCCGCACAAAAGAGTTTTTTAGATTTTCCAAATATCTTAACAAGCAAATAAACTGATGTCAATACATAAGTATTTTGGTGAGATCTACAGCAGCAGCTAGCCTGACTAAGCCCTTTCCTTTAACCCAGGCTTAACAAAGTTTCAGTACTAAATTCTGCCCATAAGATCACAAAATAATGTCTTTGTGGAAATCTGCATCTATGTCAGAACTCAAGATACTGTTTCACTGAACCATGCTTGAGGACTTTTTCTATTATCCATCAACAAATAGTTTTCTATAGGGATAATCAACAAATAATGTCTTTGTTGGAGTTGGCATATATAATTAAGGATCAATACTAGAAGCCTATAGGGATAATTAAGTGGTCGTTAAACCTGTTATCTCTCTCTATATACATCAGTAAAAATTTAGAAATATCTACAAGTTCGAATGTACTCATAATGATCAAATACAAATATTAAGACCTCCTAATGTGTAATCTAACGACTGAAATCAGTCTATAGGACAATCTAATGGTTGAAATCAAAATATAATAACAAATTCATGTACATCTATAATTATGATATCACAATCCTAATATTTATGTTTCGATATAAGTGACGGACTGCCCTATAAACTGATTTTGAGATTTAATGTTTTTTTTTTTCTCATTAAGAACAGATCCATACTCGTATTTTCCTAAACAGTCAAAAAAAAAAAAAAAAAAAAAAATATTTGCCTAACCACCATGCCACATTTTCACATGTAATAAATGAATGTTTCTTTCTTTCTTTCACCATCTGGAAGGAAGTTTTCCTTCTCTGTAGTCCTTGTGTAATAATATTAGAATTAGAATAATAATATTATACATATATATGGAATGGATTGTTGAATGGAGTAGTATGCAATTGTGGAGTTTAACCAACTGGGTTTCTCTTCTCTTTGTGGGTTTCTCTCTCTTGTTCTTCTACAGATAACCTTCACGTTCTTCTCAGAAAATGGCTGAAGAAACCTCCAAAACCATTTATGATTTCACAGTCAAGGTATTTTTTTGTTTTATTTATGTATTATTATGTATACATTTTCCCTTGGTTTCTCATGAGTTTCTTCTTATCTCTAGATTTTGAGTTTGGTTCCTCTTTAGCTTACTCATTTGGGTTTTCCCCTTTTACTACTAATGAGTCTTTATTTTCATTCTTATTTTCAGCATATATATTATTTTTTTAGCTATTGTAAAATTTTAGATTCAGATTATTTAATTCTATCTGATATTTATTTATTTTTTTTGGTTTCCTGAATTTAATTTTGATGTTAGATATAGGCATATTCTATAGGGATATATGCACCAACATACACAGATTATTCAAATTCCAAAATGAAAATAAGATGAAAAGACACCAAACTCAACTCCAAAAGCAGATTTCAATAATTAAAAACAAATTAACCAAAGCGAAACACACCCCTCTTGAGGCATATGAAGCAGAAAATTTAAAGAAAAGGACTCATATTTAAACTTTATCAAAGGCAGAGACTACACCGGCGAGCCAACAAGGGGAGGCAACGCAAAAGAAACAGAGGATGCATCACAGTAGGCACGCAGTATGTTGCCTTCCTCGGCAGTGAAACCAAGGGAAGTGAGCATAGCAGACCAACAGTGGTGAGCAATGGTAGTAATGGCTCGGCAACAGGCTGGAGCAATATCAGTCTGTCCATTAAGGAAGAAAACAACAATCTCATTTGAGCATGACTTTATCTCCATAAGTGCAGTCCAGCATTCCACTAGGCCTCCACTAGCTTCCAGCCATGCTGCAAGGTTAAATCCTGCAGGCTTAATGGGAACCTCCCTAGTAGCAGTTGCCCCATTTGCCATGATGCATGTCATGATTGTGAGTAAAAGAAACACATTTTTGAGAGCCATGAGAGAGAGAGAGAGAGAGAGAGAGAGAGAGATGAAGAGAAGATTGAGGTTGGAGATGAATTTATAGAATGGGAGAGGGAGAATGGGAGAGGAGAAGACTGCCGCTTAAAAGATGTAATTAGAGTTATATATAGTTATGTGGCTTAATTAATATTTAACCCAAAAGGCCTAGCTAGGAGAAGATAATGGGTTTTTAAATCAATTGGAGACAAAAGGGTTTATAAATAGGTGGATTAAAGCTTGACTGGAAAATGAGAATGCATCTATACTCATTTTGTTAATATTAGGGAAAGGTTTGGGGTTGGGGTAGGGGTAGGTTTCTATTGTATGAGAGAAAAAAAGAAGAAAAAAAAAAGAGAGAAGATAATGCAAAGATAAATTTGGAACAACGATAAACCAGTGGCATTAAACAGCATAATCAAGTGTGCATAATGTTTCAGACAAAATTGATGCACAGATACTACTCTCAGACGCACCAACTACCAAAGGGATAAAATCTCCTCATTCAACACTCTTAATTCATGATATCATACTCCATACAAAGATAAAAACCAATTCCTTAAGATCAAGAGTGATTCTTGCCTCAAGTGTGATGGGACTTGAGTACCAATGAAAAGAAAAAGAGAAAGAAAGAGAAAGAAAGAGAGAGAAAGAGAGAGAAAGAGAGAGAGAAATTAGAGAAATCAGAAATTAGGAAGAAATTGTATTAATCTTCAAGTCTGATGAAATAAAGGGTTTATCCCCCCTTTATATAGAAAACAAACCTACTCTAACTAGGAGACTAATTAAAGATAATTACAACTAAAAGATAATTATCCTAAATAGATAAAGATAAGATAATTACAACCAAAAGATAAACATCCTAAATAAATAAAGATAAATAACAACTAAATCAACTAATCATTCCTATGGCGGACCCTTCTAGTATAGGTCTTCCAAGGTCGTGGGCCTTGTGGGTCGTGATCCACATCAATTCCCCCCGGCTGAGAAAAACTCTCCTCCGGAGAGTTAGAACGTTGATAAACCTCCAAAAGATCAGGATCAAGACGTCGACACTCATCTTCTGTAATCCATGTATCCTCAATATCAGGACGATCCCTCCAGCGGACAAGATACCGTCGGTAAGGACCACCATCTGACAAAATAGTCTGATCATCAATAATATCGCCAATCTGATCGGTACGTGGAAGTGGTAAGCGTGGGATAACGGGCACCGGAACTGTGGTAGTAGAAGAGGTAGAACCACCTGTAGATAAACCTGACACAGTAGGAGGCTCAAAAATGCCTCGATAAGGAAACAAATCCTCAACATTGAAAACAGGATTAATATTCATATCAGAGGGTAAGTCAAGTAAATAAGCATTAGATCCCAATTGACGAATGATACGAAATGGTCCGGTGGCTCGGGCATGTAGCTTTTTGAAAGAGTATTTAGGATAACGAGCAGGGTGGATACGCACCATAACATAATCTCCTTCATTAAAATCCAGTTTCCTACGATGAACATCAGCAGATAATTTGTACTTTTCATTATTTAAAGTAATTTTGTGACGAATGTCAGCATGGAGATCACGGATGTGTTGGGCAAAGATATCAGCAGAGGTATAAGGGCGATAATCAGGGGGAAGGGAAACAAGTAGGGATGTCAACGGGGCGGGGCGGGGCGGGTTTTTGCTTTCCCAACCCCGTCCCATGAATAAAAATCATTTCCCAAACACGTCCCAATCCCAACTATAAACGGGACGGGGCGGTGCGAGAATTATGCGGGGCGGGGCGGGTTTTCCCATCGGGTTTGAAAAATAATTAAAATATTTTTTAAACTTCAATTTTATTTTATTTTGGAATGAATCCTAACCATAATCTCAACAAATTTTGATTTTTATCTTAAATTATAACTATTAGTGGTTAAAATATATATTTATACACACTAACTTAGTAAAAAGAATAGAAAAAAATAGAGTTGATAAAAATCTTAAAACACTAAATATTATAAATAAATAGAAGAGATTTTAGTATAATTATATATGCATAGATATTCGGGGCGAGGCGGGTTGGAGAAGCCATATCCCATTCCCGTCCCAAACCCTATAGGGTTTTTAATTTTTTTCCCAAACCCTATAGGGTTTTCAAAACTATTTCCCAAACCCTTCCCAATAGGGGCGGGGCGGGGCGGGTTACCCTTTTAACCCATCCCATTGACATCCCTAGAAACAAGGTCAATGGGTTGGCAAGGGGAAAGACCATAGACAATTTGAAAAGGACTTTACCAGTTGATCGATTAACAGATCCATTATACGCAAACTCTACAGTAGGTAGAATTAAGTCCCAATTCCCATGACGTTCTCCTACAAGGCACCTAAGCAAATTTCCTAGACTCCGATTAACAACCTCAGTTTGCCCATCAGTCTGAGGATGAAATGCAGCAGAAAACTTAAGTTGCGTGTCAAAAAGCTTCCAAAGTGTTTTCCAAAAGTATCTAACAAACTTGACATCCCTATTAGACATAATGGAAGTCGGTAAACCATGGAGACGTACGATTTCCTTAAAAAATATCTTGGCCACATGAGAAGCATCAGCCGTTTTGCTACAGGGAATAAAGTGGGCCATCTTAGAAAACCTATCCACGACAACTAAAATGGAATCATGTCCTCGAGCAGTTTTGGGCAACCCTAAGACAAAATCCATACTAACATCTTTCCAAGGCTCATGTGGAACAGGTAACGGAGTGTATAACCCGGTATTCTGTTTGGTAGCCTTAGCTAACTGACAAGTACGGCACTGAGAGACAACTCGGGTGACGTCTTTCCTAAGAGAGGGCCAATAAAACCTATCCTCTAGCAAATCAAAAGTTTTGTGCTGACCAAGATGACCAGCAAGACCTCCAGCATGTAATTCCCAAATAAGAAAATCTTTAACTGAAGTGCGGGGAATACACAACCTAGGTCCTTGAAATAGGTAACCGTCTTTGATAAAAAAATCAATATGGTAATGACGGAACCCATCCTGAATCTCTTTATAAAGAATGCCAAAATCAGGACAAGTAAGATACTCATCCTTAAGTCTATCGAAGCCTATCACCTCAACACTAACAGCCTGAAGAACTGTGATGACTCGACTAAGGGCATCTGCTGGCCCATTGACTCGACTAAGGGCATCAGCTGGGCCATTTTCAACTCCAGGACGGTGGTGAATAACATAAGGGTATTCCTGAAGGAACTGCACCCACCGTGCATGTTTCTCACTCAACTTCTTCTGGGATTGGAGGTACCTCAAAGCCTGATGATCAGAATAGAGGACAAATTCTTGAGGCAACAAGTAATACCTCCAATGCTTGAGTGCTTGTACGACAGCGTAAAATTCTTTTTCATAAACAGTATATCGTTTTCGAGACTCATTGAGTTTCTCACTGAAGTACGCTATAGGATGGCCTTCTTGACTAAGGACCCCACCAATTCCAACCCCTGATGCATCACATGAAACCTCAAAAACTTTAGAAAAATCAGGGTGTTGTAAAACTGGGGTTTCAGTCATTTTCTGCTTAATGACTGCAAAAGCTTTAGAAGCAGCATTAGACCATTTGAACTCCCGTTTCTTTAAACACTCCGTAATGGGAGCCATAATAGTACTAAACCCCTTAATGAAACGCCTATAGAAAGTGGCTAACCCATGGAAACTACGAGTCTTAGAAATAGAGGTAGGCGTAGGCCACTCTCTAATAGCTCTAACTTTCTCGGGGTCAGCCGCAATACCTGATGCAGAGACAATGAATCCTAAGAAGGTCACCTCGGTCTGCAGGAAAGAACACTTCTTAAGATGAACATAAAGTTTCTCTCTTTGAAGTGTATCAAAAACTAAGCGAAGATGACCGAGATGGTCTTCCTTAGACCGGCTATAAATCAGAATATCATCAAAATAAACCACCAAAAACTTCCCTATGAAAGGGCGAAGCACTTGTGTCATAACTCTCATAAATGTACTAGGTGCATTGGATAATCCAAATGGCATAACGAGCCACTCGTATAATCCATCCTGAGTTTTAAAGGCGGTCTTCCACTCATCGCCTGGTCTAATCCTAATCTGATGGTAACCACTGCGTAGGTCGATCTTGGAGAACCACTGAGATCCAGCCATCAAGTCCAACATATCATCAAGACGAGGTATAGGAAACCTATACTTGACTGTGATTTTGTTGATGGCACGACTATCAACGCACAGTCTCCAAGAGCCATCCTTTTTAGGGGTCAAAAGGGTTGGAACAGCACATGGACTCATACTCTCTCGAAGGAATCCATTCTCTAAAAGGCCCTCGACCTGCCTATTCAACTCCTCACGCTCCCTAGGATTCATCTAATAATGAGGCAGGTTAGGTAAATGAGATCCAGGAACAAAATCTATGGCATGCTGTATATCCCTCATGGGTGGCAACTCGCTAGGTAACTCATCTGGTATGATATCTCTAAATTGCTCTAATAAGGGAGTGACCTCAGGAGGAGGTTCAATAACATTTGCTAAAGGAACCGGGAGTAATGGCTGAGCTACAAGCGCTAAAACTATGCCAGACTCTTGTCCTTCCTGCACAAACTCCTTTCGGGTAAGGACATGGATATGGTTTTTGATAGGAGGTGGAGAGGGATTCTTAGCCTTGGGAACGTTACTTGTGGAAGAAGGTTTGGCAGGAAGCAATCGAATAGATTTCCCGTTATGCCTAAAAATGTATGAGTTATCCCTCCCGTGGTTGGTCACATCCAAGTCAAAAAGCCAAGGACGACCAAGCAAAATATGAGCGACATCCATAGGAAGGACATCGCACCAAATCCTATCAAAATAATCTCCCATCTGAAGAGGAACTAAACACCTCTCTGAGACTGGTAAAGAGGTCTTATCTACCCAAGCTACCCGATAAGGCTGAGGGTGGGGTTCGGTCTTTAGCTTCATCCTAGCTACACCGGCTGTGGAGACCACATTCATAGTACTGCCGCCATCAATCACAACCTTACAAACTTTATCTCCACAAGTGACAAATGTGTGAAAGATGCTCGTGCGTTTCCAATCATTCTTCCCTAAAGGAGTAGACAAGATGCACCGCATAACAGCAAGATGGGACTGCTCCTGTTCATCATCGAGCTCAAGATCCCTCTCAACATCAGAAGTCTCCTCAGGAGGGGCATAATCTGCAAAAGCAGAAGGATCATCGGATTCCTGATCAAGAATGAGGGTGCGGTGGGGACAACGGGCAGCAATATGACCCCTATTATGACAGTGGAAACACTCAATAGCAGAGCCACTTGGGCGATTGCTAGCACCGACGACTTCCTTTCCCCTAGAAGTGCTACGCCCTAGATTAGATTGGGTACCCCTCCTTGAAGGAACAGACTGAAGTGGTGGTTGAGACTGACGAGACTCCCCACCTTGGGAAGCTAAACGCCTTGGGTTAGGAACCCGAAGGAATTTTTCTATGTCCCGGGCCTTATTATAGGCCTCCTCTAAGCTATCAGGTGAGTATAATGTAACTTCTCTCTTGACATCTAATCTTAACCCATTGACATATTTAGAGAGAGTCACCAAATGATCCTCCTCTATCTCACATCGTCCCATAAGACCCTCAAAACGCGAGGTGTAATCCTCAACACTGGCGATGCCCTGTCTTAGATTATGCCACTGTTCTAACAAAGTCTTTCTATGGGAAGCGGGGAGATACTTCTCCTTTAACCTTCGTCTCATCTCAGCCCAAGTGACTAGTGGACCCTCTCCTAAGCAATCTAATTTACGCAACACACCCTGCCAATAGCATTTGGCATTGCCTGCCAATTTCATCCTAGCAAAATGAACACGCTGAGAGTCAGTCATTCCATACCAGTCACAGTATTCCTCTATATCAGTCAACCAATCGAGAAAGACAATAGGATCAGTCCTACCATCAAAACTAGGAGCATCAAGCTTCACCCTCGTGGTGATATCTCGAGGCTCGTCATGAAAATTCCTAGGCTGTCGATGTTGGGCATCTTGATATCTACCCCGGTGTCCTCTCGGCCTATAATCAAATTCTAAATCATCCTCAAATGGATCAGCAGGAGGACCAAAGTCTTCTACATATTACCTAGGGACTGGGACTTGTCTAAAGTGGTTAAGGAGGGGAAGGATTCCTGCATGAGGATCTGTGGGCCGCGCATTGGGTTGCTGAACGATTGGGGGATCATTGGCAACATCCCCGGGGTCATCAACTCTGTCCTGACCTCTAGATTGGGCTAATTCCTCCCTAAGTGCAGTGATGGACTCACGGAGTGTGGCAAACTCGATCTTAGTATCACGATCAAATCTAGTAAAAGACTCTTTCAAAGTGGCTATGTCCTGTTGGACAGTGGTCATGTCTTGCTCTATAGCGGTGCAGCGGTCAGTCAAAGTCATGGTGTAAGGTAATGGTGAAATTGGGGTGGATGGGTAAATGGGCGGTAGATACTGACACGTCTTAATTACTTAAATTAGAAAGCCAAATTACCACTTATGAACACTGAAGAAAACTGAAATAAAATGAAGAAAAAAGATGCAAGCTGCGTGCCTAAGTATGAAAAAGGTGAAGTAGGGAATGGGACGTAGGGTATGTGTCCTACAAAGACAGTTTATATGGACTAATGCAAAGGGTAGGATAAGTGTCCCTCACTCGCTCGGTCCAATCGATATACCTAACCACATGTGACATCAGGAATGCCGAGTGGGTCCAACAGTACGTGATTGGTCCGTTTGATATACCCTAAGATACTCGGCAAGAAGGGTGATGGCTTTCGCATACATGGAACCCGAGAGTCAAAGAAACCGGGCCCAGGGCTAGGCTCATCGTTGGCTATAGCATACAACGTCCTAAACATGCAAAATCAATGCGCACACAATGCAGGAATTGAAGTCACACAGTCATACAAATGCAAGTGACTGTTGGGAAAAGAATAAAGGGTGGAAAAGGATCTAACACAAATTTAATAAACTATCAACTGATTGAAATAAAATCCACAATTTTCAATGAAAAAGGAGTTGTATACCTTTTACCGAGGCGCAATGAGGTGTAAAACTCCACTGTGGAGGTCGAAGTGACCCAAATGGACCTCAAAATCAGAACCAGGACGTCAAAAAATGCTGGGGAGGCTGCAGGGGTCTAACTGTAATTTTCCAGAATGGTTGAGCGCCAAATGGTAATTTACCAGAATGCTGAGGCGCTAAACTGTAATTTTCCAGAAGTGGGACTGAACTGTAATTTACCAAAAGTTGAGGGGCAGAACAGAAATTTTCCGAAAATTCAATACGGAGGTGACACGTGGCAGTCAACGGTCAACGGTTGACCGGGGTGATCAACGGGTCAAGCTGTCGGGTCGTGTTGGCGGGTCAACGGGTCGGACTGCTGGGTCGGGTTGACGGGTCAACGGGTCGGGCTGTCGGGTTGGTTGGCGGGTCGGGTTGAGCCGGTAAGCCGAGCCGCGTTGTTGAGCCGAGCCGAGGAAGCTGAGCCGCGCTATTGAGTCGAGCCGAGGAAGCCGAGCCGAGATCAACCGGTGCGATGCGCGTGGATCTGACGCGCGCGAGTGGATCTCACGCGCAGAGAGTCTGTTGGGGTGTGGGGCACCTTTTCGGCGACTTTTTTTCTGCCGGCGACGTTTCCAGCGACTGTGGAGTCGTTTTGGGGTGGTTCGGTGGTGTGGGCAGCCGTGGAAGCGGTGGATTACGGTGGTGCAAGTCTTGGGGCTTTATATATATATATATAGAAGCTGGTCTGATTCTTTGTTACTGTGGGGCGTGGGCAGGTCTGATTTTTGGGAGAGCACGTGAGTTGGAGGCAGCGAAAATTTTTGTGGATCGTGGTGACGCTCTGATACCAATTGATGGGACTTGAGTACCAATGAAAAGAAAAAGAGAAAGAAAGAGAAAGAAAGAGAGAGAAAGAGAGAGAGAAATTAGAGAAATCAGAAATTAGGAAGCAATTGTATTAATCTTCAAGTCTGATGAAATAAAGGGTTTATCCCCCCTTTATATAGAAAACAAACCTACTCTAACTAGGAGACTAATTAAAGATAATTACAACCAAAAGATAATTATCCTAAATAGATAAAGATAAGATAATTACAACCAAAAGATAAACATCCTAAATAAATAAAGATAAATAACAACTAAATCAACTAATCATTCCTATGGCGGGCCCTTCTAGTATAGGTCTTCCAAGGTCGTGGGCCTTGTGGGTCGTGATCCACATCAAAGTGTTACAGTAAAATTCCAAGATACATTTCAAAGGATGTACCAAGAAAGCAAACAAGAGAAAAATTTTAAAATTCTTTAACACTAGGTTTACATGTAACTATAATAGATTCTAGATTTGTGTCATATAAAATAGTAGAATTATCTGGCTCATGGAATACTTTATCCGCACAAAAGAGTTTTTTAGATTTTCCAAATATCTTAACAAGCAAATAAACTAATGTCAATACATAAGTATTTTGGTGAGATCTACAGCTGCAGCTAGCCTGACTAAGCCCTTTCCTTTAACCCAGGCTTAACAAAGTTTCAGTACTAACTTCTGCCCATAAGATCACAAAATAATGGCTTTGTGGAAATCTGCATCTATGTCAGAACTCAAGTTACTGTTTCACTGAACCATGCTTGAGGCCTTTTTCTATTATCCATCAACAAATAGTTTTCTCTGGGGCTCTTTGATGCAACTAAACAACTGAGCATAACATTCATATTATGGGAAAATTATTTATGAAGAAACTAGAATTTCAAGCTAAGCTAGTTTTATGTTGGAATCTTCAATTTAAACCACCAGACCTTGCAAAATTCAGACATTAATAAAACCTTCAAAAACCTCAAAATTCTTACAAATGTGCACCGTCCTTCACAAAATTCAAATTAATAATTCAATAATTTTGTGACATGACCTATGGTGATGACAGATATAGCATGGGTTTCAAGATATGTTTCCATAGTGAAATCATTCAAAATAATCAAGAAATTTGCAACTCCTTTGGAAATTGTTGCAATGTTTATGTCATTCTTGTGAATCTTTTATAATAGTCGTATTCTTGAATTATACATGGTAAAATTGGGGTACAAACATGCAGCATGCAGGTAGAGTATAATTCAGGACTTCCCAAAACTTGAAAATGTAACTCAACACATTAACAAGAAGAATGCAGTTTAATTTCAAATCATCTCAACAAGCTTAACAGATAATTTCCAAGGTAAAAGTTGCAATACTTACAAAGTTGAAGCTAAATCTTTTTAAAAAATATGAATGAGTACCAAGTAAAAGATATATCATGATCATTTGGCAACATCTTAATAAATGCTACAGAGATAGTAAAGATTACCACTGAGGCATGAGCTCGGAAACTTGACACGACAGATGCATCAACCAGATCCCAGAAGAAAATGAAGCCATCCTCAGATCCACCAGTCACATGGGCATCAGTGTTGGTAAGGCAGCAATCCATTTTGTAAGCCTGATGCAGAAGCACCCATAGTTAAAACTCAAAAATCATAACATTTGCAGATAAAGAGGCTAGTAATACACACGCAGGGTATGATTTTAACAATAAAAAAGTACAGGACAGAATGAATTGATATTTGAAAGCATGCATAAGATTATGGTCAATAATATTATAGAAACAAACTGAACAAATAACTGTTATTCAATAATCATAAAGAAGGATTGCAATGAATTAGATATAACTACAAGACATCATCTTAAACTGTCAGGACTAGGCATCTGCATGCTGACCTTGCAAGTATGGCCTTTATATTCTTGCAATAGTTCCCCGGCAGTCCTGTCATAAGAAAGAACTGGTAAAAGGGTGGGCCAAAGGCCCAAAACCAAATAAAAGGACTACAATAAGTATCACAGAAGCATAAGAACCCACCTGTCCAGAAGTCGTAGAGTAGAATCTAGGCAACTGGCTAATATGCAGTTACCATCATTTGACATTGAGATACAGTTCACAGGTTGCCCCAAATCATCAGATATTTCTCTGTTATGCAGCCAAAAAAAAAAAAAAAATTCATCAGAAAATGCGTCTCAATTGGTTCCAAATGGAGTTATAATTTAGAAGAAAGAAAAGAATAAAGTACAACATGTGAACAGTCTCTCCAACATATCATAAAATGAAAGAAAGAAAGGGTTTTCATAATTTTGTCACTATAATGCTACATACCTACCAATTCGAATATCAAATGTTCGAACAGTTCCATCAACACTTCCAGCAATAATTTCAGTTTTTGTTAAACAGACAGACATTACACTGTCTGAAAATGTGTCTATGATCTGCACATCAATCGTACATTTTGGAGATAAGTCAGTATAAACAATAAAAGCCATTCACTAAGAAGTTCTTGAAACAAAAAAGGGAAAAAAAAAAAAAAAAAGAAGAAGAAGAAGAAGAAGAAGAAGAAGAAAAAAGACCTGAATTGGCTCAGTGCTGTGAGATCTGCAGTCCCAAGCACGCAATGAACGATCATACCCGGCTGATACTACTACGGATGCATTCTCATTAAACTTTACAGCATTCACCTAGAAAAAGAAAAGGATGGGGATGTATTAGAACAAGAATGAATGGCAACTCTAACCCAAAATTTGAACTCCCTTGAAGATGACTGATGCCTAATTATGTTTGTTAGCCGTTTAATATATATATATATTTTAATTTTGCTAAATAATTTACAAGGAAGATTGCTAACAAGAACTCTGCTGATTCAAGCTTTGATCCTTTGCATGCTGATTTCTATACTAAAAAGGAGATGGCGGAAAAAGGTTATTGGAAGGAACCTTTACCAAAACTTTCACATGAATTCTGATTTGTTGCTTCAAACCTTATGCTAGGATGTTAAAATTTCCCTAAATTGAGAGAAATGGTGGATGGGGATTATAATATCCAAACCAAAATGACGATGAAAGGAATCAGATTAGATCGTTGACAAGATCACTACCATATATAATGAACTCATATGCACAGAAGTAACCAAACCATTTGAAAAGTTAGCCGGAACTAATAAGACGAAGAACTTCTAACTTCAAAGCAAACAAACCTCGCTATCGTGGCCACGGAATTTTCGAATTACACGACCAGTTGATACATCCCAGTAAAATATTTGTCGGTCGCCCCCACAAGAACATAGCTTGGAGTTGTCCCTACATTACAATACCACATTATTGATTGTCGAATTAGACAAAACTAAAAGCTTTAACGAATTTTTAGCTTACAAGTGGGTAACATATTAAACATAATTTCATTTTTAAAAGGTCATGAAAGTTCCTGCTAAACATAATGTTCCAAATATTCTTCTATGTCATTGATTTGAGGTCTTGATCACTACTTGATTTTTCCGAAGAATTACGTAATAAATTGGCTAATGTATTCTTCTAAATAAACGATTTGAGGGTTTTAAATCTTAAACTATTCACTTGCTGTGTGTTTATATATTGAATGACAGGATTACTACTTAATCATTACCGACAATATTTTAATTTTATATAAGAATTTTTTATATTTCTCAATGCATCGTTTGAACTGCCCCAGTCAAACAATTTTATCAAAAAGAAAACAGTTTGAACAACACACTAGCTTAGCGTATATGAAAAACAGTAACCTTTTTTCTTTCCTTTTTTTTCCCTCAACATTTCATTTTCCCATTTTAATTGGAACAAACAAAAACCATTAGCAATTTTTTCCCTATTTAGGTTTACCAGATGTTTGGTGCATTTTATTTTCCTTTTCCTTGATTTTCCTGAGAACCAAACGGAAACTGTAGGGTTTGTTCCAAAGATCGAATTGAAGCTGTTCTTCATTTCACTCACCATTTCTAATTACAAGTACAATTAATTCAAACAAAAAAGAAGAATCGTTTAATCAACAAAACCATGCATTTGTATGTGTGTGTGTGTGTGTGTGTGTGAGAGAGAGAGAGAGAGAGAGAGAGAGAGGCGTACTGGGTGACGGCCACGTCGCGGACTTCACGGCCGTGGGATTTGTAGGTCTTAATAGGGATCCCACGGTGAGGATTCCAGAGGCGGATGGTCCGGTCTTTGCCGCAGCTGAGGCAGTAATTCCCGTCACTGTTGAAGCGTGCGGCAAGGACGGCACCCTCATGCCCCCGGAGCACGTTAGCCTCCTTGCTCGGTAGATCAGCTACGCTCATCTCCGCCCCTCTCCCTCTTCTTCACTTTCGCCTGCTGACTGGTGAGTTCTTATTTAGGGCGGGAAAAACTATCGTACGCCTGGGGAACCAGTTTTATGTGCAATGTTCAAAATCTCAAAACGCACCGTTCTAACTCCCGACTACGGCACTGCCCAGTGGCCAGTGTACAGCGATTTGGAACTCCTCAAAACGCAATAATTGTAAATATATATATTTTTTTCCTTCGATATCATACTGGCATTGCTCCATGAGAGATGGATGAAAAAATTAGAAAAAATAGATAGATGAAAAAAAAAAAATTTGTCTTATAAAATGAGGAATGCTATTTTGTCTATCCATTACCGTACATTTTAGTTGGCATATAATATCTATATCTATATATTTATATCTAGTATATATAAAAGTTTGAATCCTGAAAAAAATTTTGATTGACCAAAATATTCCTGTACAATTTTAAAAATACATAAATAGACATCGTCTCTTGAAATTCCACCCAAAATAAATTGGCTTTTTTTAATTGAATTAAAATTAATTATGAACACTAATTTGATAGCTCAAGTTTTCAAACATACCCTCACTAAATTTCATCAATCACAATACAATTGTTCTAATATAAAATTTTACAAAATAGAGTAAAAATACTTTTAATTAATAAATTATTATTTTTTTTTTCAAATTCTAACTCATTTTCACATAAAACATAATTTTTCAAACAATTAATTTACTGAATAAATTATTCTCTATTTCTTATTTTCAATACAAAAACAAACATAATTTTGCTAATATTTTTAGTATTTTTTTCAAACTTATAATATGAAAATTTTATAGTTTAGTAAGTTCCTAAGTTTTTATTTAATATTATTTTTATGTAGTTAATTTAGATATCTCAAATTGTTTTAATGACAAATATTTTTTAATAGTCTCAAAATTTCATCTTAATTATATTTCTCGTATTATTTTTGATTTTTGAAAATAATTTTTTTCCTAAAAGAAGTTCCACGTGCAACGCACGTGGTGCATTTCTAGTACTATATATAAAAGTGTGAATGTTGGAAAAACTTGTGATTGACGAAAATATCCCTATAGAATTGTAAAAGTACATAAATATATAATATCTCTTAAAATTCCACTCATCACAATAAATGGGATTTCTAATTAAATTAAAATTACCTAGGATATGAATTTATTGTTAAGTCTAACTCAAATTTTCAAACATAGTGCACTAAATTTCATCAATAAAATTTTGTTAATACCAAAGTCTACTAAATAGAGTAAAAATAATTTTAATCAAATTAAATTTCTTTCAAATGCTAATTCATTTATAGATAAAACATGAATTTTCAAACAATTGATTACTATTAAAAACCAAATAAATTAACTATTAATTTATTATTATGAATAGAAAAACAAATGTAGTTTTGCTAATATTTTTAGTACTCATTTTTTTTTAAAAAAAAATTATAACATAATTTTTTTTTTTTATAATTGATGAAGTTCCAATGTATTGTTTTAATATCATTTTTATACAATTTAGATCTCGCAAGCCTTTTTAATGATAAATTTCAATAACCTTAAATATTTCATTTTAATTGCATTGTTCAAAGGACAATTTCTATGAAGAATCATAAGTTTCCAAAATATTACAGCTACGAACCTGATCCAAAACATGTTACGAAAATATTTTTTTAGGATATAAGTACCCTCCATTCATATGGGTATTTACAATTTGACCATTGAAATGGTCAAAATTTGGTACAGATGGATTAAAAAAAATTGAAGAGTCCTTAATAATCAACACAATCCCCAATTTTGGGGATTGGTGATTGGAGATTGTGTATAAATATGGGGATTGGGGACATTGAATGACATGCATAATGTGACATGTTGGAATTTATGGGACATTGAATGACATACATGATGTGACATATTGGAATTGAGGATTATTAGAAAAGTTGGGATTGTGTATAAATTTGGGAATTGTGGATTGTGTTTAATTTTGGGGATTATGTGTACACATGGGGATACTGTGCAAATATGGGTATTGGGGATTTTGTGATAAATGGGGTATTCTGTCAGCAATTGGGTATTGGGGACTTTGTAAAAGATTGAGGATTGCTTATAAAATTGGGGATTACGTGTTAAATTGGTGATTATGTATAATAATTTTTGTAATTAAAAATTCGGGGACATTGAATGACCAACATTAAATGTTGATGTGACATAAAGTGGATTGAGGATTCTTAACAATATTGGTAATTATTAGATAAATTGGGGATTGAGGATTCTATTTATTTTTGGGGATTATACATAAAATTGGAGATCCTATAATTGGTCAAGCTTCAATTTTAAGGGTAATTTCGTCCAAAAAAATAGTAATAGGTGTATAGCTGTAATATGTTTTGGATCGGGTTCGTAGCCGTAATATTTTGGAAACTTAGGATTATTCATGGAAATTGCCTTGTTCAAATTATATTTGATTTTTTAGAAATATTTTTTTTATGCAATAATTTATATGTGCAACGCACGTGGTGTATTTCTAGTGTGTAGAAATGTTCTTATAAGCATATGCTGGTTTTTGTGAAAGTTAACATAAGTTTGATATGTGATTATTGGATTGGCATTTTGAAAAAAATGACTGTTGGATTAGGCGTTATGCATATGTATGTCATGCATGTCATAAATCACAGTGATCCAACAGTCAGCTCTCGGATATGTTACTGAGAAAAACAGTAACAGTTTTTGGTAGTCATAATTTTTTATAATCTGTATTTTGAGATGTTGACATTAGATTACTGTGATTTTTGGCATACATATCCATAATAAGAGTATTTAAATCTAATAGTCAGTTTTTCAAAATACACATACTACAATTAATTGAAGGCCTCGTATTGACTTTTACGAAAGTCAGTATCTGTGCACAAGATTGGAACAGATGATACGTGATTCACAATAATAAATATTTTTAATTTTTTAATATCATAAAAATAAAAAATGATTGGTTGACATGAGATAAGTGGTCAAATATACAAGGGTGAAATAGATAGATAAAATAGCATTTTCCTTGTAAAATTATTGGTGTTCATTTATTGTTTCTCGTTGAGAGGCATTTTAACTTTTGGCTTAACTAATTTTCAGGCATAGATAAGGTCACAACCTACTCTATATCAATGCTCATGAAAAAAAATTGGCTAATAATTGATACATGATTGAAGAGGCCATCAAGGGTCGAAATTGCGATATTTCGTAGTGGTGTCAAAATGGACGGGGCCGTCCATTGGGCCCACTGATCAGTCCGAAAAACTAACGGATCAGACACGATCCGGTCCGATAACTAATGGATTGGGCTGATATGATCCATAGTAAATAAACTGTACTGGGCTAAGGTTTTTTGTCCAATGGGTTGGCCCGATCCGAGTCCGATAAGCGGCTCAAACTAATTCGCTAGCCTTATCCGATCCGATCCGTTCATTAGTTCGTCCAATAGCCTGTTTGGCCCGATCTATAAGCCCGTTAAATTTGGGGAAAAGCCAGTTAGCTCGATCCATTAGCTTATTAAAATTGAAAAAAGCCAATTAGCACGATCCGTTAGCCCATTAGTCCAATCCATTAACCCATTAGCATGATCCGTTAGTCCGATCCAGCCCAATCCATTAGCCCGATCCAATCTAATCCATTAGCCTTATCCAATCCATTACATTAGTGGACTAGTCTAATGGACCAGATTGAACTGGCCCAATCCAGTTTGAAAGCACAACGGGCCAAGCCCGGTCCAATTCGATAGCCTGTTAGCCAATTTCCTTAACGGGCCGGGTCGGGCCGATCCGCCCATTTTGACACCACTAATATTTTGCTTTCCAGGACATAGATAGTAACACTAATTGCTCTATCTTACAAGGGTCTAAAATCTTAATATTGTTCAATTTCATTTGCTCAATATCATTATTGAGAAATTTGTTGGAGTTAGGAACATATACAATTAAGGATGATTAAACCTATCATATCTCTCTATATATATCAGTAAAAATTTAGAAATATCTATAAGTCTGAATTTACTTATAATGAATACAAATATTAAGACCTCCTAATGTGTAATCTAACTACTGAAATGAGTCTATAGGACAACCTAATGGTTGAAATCAAAATATAATAACAAATTCATGTACATCTATGATTATGATATCACAATTCTAATATTTATGTTTCGATATAAGTGACCGACTGCCCTATAAACTGATTTTGAGATTTAATGGTTTTTTTTTTTCGCATTAAGGACAGATCCATACTCGTATTTTCCTAACCATCATGTCACATTTTCACACGTAATAAATGAATGTTTCTTTCTTTCTTTCACCATCAAAGGAAGTTTTCCTTCTCTGTAGTCCTCGTATAATAATATTAGAATTAGAATAATAATATTATACATATATGGAATGGATTGTTGAATGGAGTAGTATGCAATTGTGGAGTTTTACCAACTGGGTTTCTCTTCGGCTCTTCTCTTTGTGGGTTTCTCTCTTGTTCTTCTACAGATACCGTACCCTTCTCGTTCTTCTCAGAAAATGGCTGAAGAAACCTCCAAAACCATTTATGATTTCACAGTCCAGGTATTTTTTTTTGTTTTATTTATGTATTATTATGTATACATGCATTTCCCCTTAGATTTTGAGTTTGGTTCCTCGTTAGCTTAATTACTCATTTGGGTTTTTCCCTTTTACTGCCAAGTCTTTATTTTTCTTTTTTTGGTTATTTCAGCATATTTTAGATTCAGATTATTTAATTCTATCTGATTTTGATTTTTTTTTTTGGTTTCCTGAATTTAATTTTGATGTTAGATATAGGCATATTCTATAGGGATATATGCACCAACACACTCAGATTATTCAAATTCGCACATGAAAATAAGGTGGAAAGACACCAAACTCAACTCCAAAACCAGATTTCAATACCAAAAAACAAATTAACCAAAGCGAAACACACCCCTCTTGAGACATATCAAGCAGAAAATTTAAAGAACAGGACTCATATTTAAACTTTATCAAAGGCAGAGACTACACCGGCGAGCCAACAAGGGGAGGCAACGCAAAAGAAATAGAGGATGCATCACAGTAGCCACGCAGTATGTTGGCTTCCTCGGCAGTGAAACCAAGGGAAGTGAGCATAGCAGGCCAACAGTGGTGAGTAATGGTAGTAATGGCTCGGCAACAGGCTGGACCAATATCAGTTTGTCCATTAAGGAAGAAAACAACAATCTCATTTGAGCATGACTTTATCTCCATAAGTGCAGTCCAGCATTCCACTAGGCCTCCACTAGCTTCCAGCCGTGCTGCAAGGTTAAATCCTGCAGGCTTAACGGGAACCTCCCTAGTAGCAGTTGCCCCATTTGCCATGATGCATGTCATGATTGTGAGTAAAAGAAACACATTTTTGAGAGCCATGAGAGTGAGAAATTAAGAGAGAGAGAGATGAAGAGAAGATGGAGGTTGAAGATGAATTTATAGAATAGGAGAGGGAGAGTGGGAGAGGAGAGGGCTGCCGCTTGCCGCTTAAAAGATGTAATTAGATTACTGACGTTACAAGAAGCTTATTGGACACTCAATTTAATTAGCTACCAAAGCTAAAAGGAAAATGCTTGGTTCCACCATCATTTTCATCATCTTCTATTAATTAATTATATGGATTTGCTTAGTTAATCCATTTATAATTATTGTTATTGCATTGCCATATATTGCCATGCTGGCAATATTGGCAAGTGACATGGTAATTGACAATGTATTAATAATTATACTAACATGCCATACTACTGATTGTTGCATTAGGAGATTAGTGGGAGATGATAAAAAAATGGCAATATAGAATAGTAGCATTCAAATGGTATTGGTGTACGTAACATCCACATGTTGGGTTAGAAGGCTGGAAACTGCACTCCATGAAGCTAAAGTTCCAGTTCGACTTCTGGTAGTTAATTTCAATTCTATTTGCTGGGGATTGGTCTCACCAAAGATTGGGATACCTTCCATCGATCGAACAATATATATATATATATATTGGCCGGTGTTGTAACATGTAATTATGATTCATCCAATTAATTTGAGGTATGTACGTAGATGATCGATAAAATTGAAAAATACTCATTAATTATTGAAGAATACTCTTTTTTATATTATGTACTCCATAATTGATTTCACCTCTTAACTAAAAGAAAAAAAAATTGTGAATTGTGTATAAAGACGAGAAAATTAAGGGCATGTTTAGTCTATGAATATTTTCATAATTTTCATTTTTAATAAAAACAGAAAAAGGTATAAAAAAAGGTGTGTGGTAATAAAAAAAATAAATACAGTTTTCTGTGAAAAAATGATTACAAAATTTCAAAAAAACTGAAAATGTCAAAAAGACATTTTCTGCATGAAGTAGCATTGCTCTTTTATAAATAACAATATATATTTTCTTAATTTGGACTTACCATCGTCTTCCTCTGTCCCGCTTCTCTGTTTTTGCATTCCAATGTGCTTAATTTGCAAGAATCCCATCCAAAGAAAATTTTGAATCAAGAATGATGGATTTGCATGGTTTCTTTCCTACTAGTTTGCAATGGCTACGAAATCAAATTTGACAATAAATTGTACCAAACCAACTGAAAACATCACAAAGCAATTCTAAGTTCTAACATGCAAAGTTTGTCCTTCCAACATCTACACATTGCAAACTTTACAATGTCTATACATTACCCAATATGAAAATTAATAAACAGAACAACATCATGTCTCTACAAGAACACAGCAATCCAGTAGCTAAATCTCAGAGAAAAATGAAACCAAAAAAAAAATCTGAGTTGAAATGTGTTTATTAGGATGAGAAATGCATAATTGTAGGCAACCTAACCCCCCCTGCTTTTTAAGTTTTTTGCCCCTTTATAATGCTAAAAAAGGTTAGATCCATACTGATCAATAAAAGCTAATACTATAAACTTATTTTGATTGTACATGCATGTAAACTTATTTACTTTTAGAAAATCTTCCAAAAAAATAAATTTAAATCCCTCACATAGTTTGAAGTTGGAATCAGGACCAGTCCTGAGATTTTGGATGCCCTAAGCAAATTTCTAAAATGTTGTCCCTACTATATATTGATAAAAAAAAAAAAATTACGTGTAAAATTTTCGTTCTTAAACCTTAATTTTTCATAAACTAAAACCTACAACAAGCATTTCACAAAGAGGATTTTTAATAGGTTCACCCCGAACCTCCTATCACCATTATAAATATTTTTTTAAAAAAAAAAAAGCTAAAACCTATAACAATCAATTCCAAAAGAGGGTTTTTAATAGGGTCACCCCAAACCTGACATTACAAATATAATTAAACTAATTAAGAAGACCTATAACAATCAATTCATAAGGAGGGTTTTCAATTGGCTCACTCAAACCTCCTGTCACAATTACAAATATATCAAACAAATAAACAAGATATGCAATAAATTAACAATCAATTCACAAGAAGGGTTTTTAATAGGCTTACCGTGAACCTCCTATCATCATTACAAATATAATCAAACTAATAAACAAGATTTGATTAGAACTCTTCAATATAATTCCATTAAAATGAATATAATTCAACTATATTTTCCATAAATGTGTCAAACAAAAATAGAACGATGCTATCAATAAATCAACAAAAATCATATTCTCAGGAAAAATGCAACAACAAAGTACGTTGAGGCTAAATAGTAGAACATTGCCCAAAAAATTTATTTATCTCAAATCAAGAAATTCGTACCTATTTTTGTTGTTGTTGCAAGGCTGAGTTAAGAGCTTTTGGGTTTGTACTAATGCCAAATGGATTGCCCTATGCAATACATATATACTCAGGATTTTGCCCAAAATAATGCCCCTAAATAATGCCAAAAATTTGATGTCCTAGGCGGTGGCCTCTTGGGCCTACCCCCAAGGCCGGCCCTGGTTGGAATATAATAATTCCACATCTGATCAATTCTCATATATTATCACATAATTTTCCTTCTCTTTTGGTGTTTGCAAATAGCTGAGCAAATCCATTTAGAGCTTAACCACTTCAACTCACCATACATAGCTAGTCAATTCCATAACAATAGTAGGAAGTGCAATCTAACCACAAAAGAGCTTAGTCTAGTAATTCCAGGGTTGCATTTTGTATGGGGAAAAACTAGATGAAAAGCTAGCACTCCCATAATTTCGACTACAAGCACGAGGAGATTGAGACTTTCTTTGTTTAGAAAAGAATTAAAAGACAGTATAATAGATCGAGAAATCATCTTGCCAGTATTGCTGACTTCATGAATGTCAGTAAACTTAACACTGGCATGGTCATTAGATCTCTCCCATTGCCAAGATCTAACGGCCATCGCAGTGTTTATTGACTTTCATAAAGTCAGTAAATGGTAATAGGATCATTTCTCTAAGAGCTAGAATATAAACAAATAATAATACTGGTTACTATAGATATCACACTGGTAGGGATGATTACGATTAATTGGCCGTAACATACATGCACTGACTTGTGACATGACCATGTGAACCGTGCACTATGTACTGCACTTGATCAAATTTTCATAAACAAAATGCTAAAGCAAAATTAAGGCCAGTCACTTGGATGTCTAGTCATGACCTCTCCTTCAATCCTTACTTCATGACGAGTCTTTTGGTTGGCATGCCCAATTAGATATGCAAATTAACAAACATGCTGGTCTCGCCATTAAAATTTTAAATAAATAGCAATTAATTAATTGCAAACGCATTCAATAAGAAGTTTCATATTTTTCTCTATTCCCATTTCGCTTGAAACAAATAAACCCCATCTGTAACAGCATGAAAGTTTGATGCAGTAAGTGGCGTTCAAGAGAGATGTTTAAAAACCACTCATCTTCTCCAACGCCTTTTGGGTCAGACAATTACACCATGTATAATTAATTATAGTAATTATAATTATTAAAAAAAAATGATGATGTAGGGAATCTGTTCTTTAATATGGGAAATGGGTTGGTAGCAGTAGCTCCACTTCTCTCTCTCTCCATTTCCCTCTCTCTACCCCCTCACCCTCTCTTTCTCCAAGGGACGAAACCAGGAATTTGGGTTAGCGAGGACGGATTTTAATTAATTGTTAATAGTTTATTCTATTTAAAGAATTGAGAATTTTTTTGTTAATTTTTTTTTATGGTGTTAGTTTGACCAAAAAATTGTAAAAAGTTATAATCCATTAATATTTGATAAAATATATTTTAATTCAATACATTTACAATTGTCCTCAACGGGACCATCATCTTTTGAAATCGTTGAATGATGGTTTCATTAAAGCATCTCTAATACATCCCTGCCATTTGATGTACCAATGCCAAAATTGGCACCTCAAATGGTACCAAATGGCATCATGCCAATTTTGGCACATATGTGTTCCAATGCATTAATGTTATATTTTGACATTTTCTACTTTTTGAAGGAAAAATATGACTTGGCACAAATGACATTTTCCATTTAAGGTGTCAAATTTGGCAACTCTATGGGCCATTGCCAAAATTAAAATTACCTAGGATATGAATTTATTGTTAAGTCTAACTCAAATATTCAAACATAGTGTCCCTAAATTTCTTCAATAAAATTTTGTTAATACAAAAGTCTACTAAATAGAGTAATAATTTTTTTTAATCAAATTAAATTTCTTTCAGATGCTAATTCAGTTATAGATAAAACATGATTTTTAAAACAATTGATTACTATTAAAAACCAAATAAATTAATCTCTATTATTTTATTATTACGAATAGAAAAATAAATGTAGTTTTGCTAATATTTTCCGTACTCATTTTTTTTAACAAAAAATATAACATAAATTTTTTTATAATTTATGAAGTTCCAATGTATGGTTTTAATATCATTTTTATACAAGATCTCGCAAGCCTTTTTAATGATAAATTTCAATGACCTTAAATATTTCATTTTAATTGCATTGTTCAAATTATATTTGATTTTTTAGAAATATTTTAATTCTATAAGGATATATACACCAACGTACACAGATTATTCAAATTCGCACATGAAAATAAGATGGAAAGACACCAAACTCAACTCAAAAACCAGATTTCAATAATTAAAAACAAATTAACCAAATCGAAACACACCCCTCTTGAGGCATATGAAGCAGAAAATTTAAAGAAAAGGACTCATATTTAAACTTTATCAAAGGCGTGGCAGAGAGCCAGAGACTACACCGGCGAGCCAACAAGGGGAGGCAACGCAAAAGAAACAGAGGATGCATCACAGTAGCCACGCAGTATGTTGGTTTCCTCGGCAGTGAAACCAAGGGAAGTGAGCATAGCAGGCCAACAGTGGTGAGTAATGGTAGTGATGGCTCGGCAACAGGCTGGACCAATATCAGTCTGTCCATTAAGGAAGAAAACAACAATCTCATTTGAGCATGACTTTATCTCCATAAGCGCAGTCCAGCATTCCACTAGGCCTCCACTAGCTTCCAGCCGTGCTGCAAGGTTAAATCCTGCAGGCTTAATGGGAACAACCTCCCTAGTAGCAGTTGCCCCATTTGCCATGATGCATGTCATGATTGTGAGTAAAAGAAACACATTTTTGAGAGCCATGAGAGTGAGAAATTAAGAGAGAGAGATGAAGAGAAGATGGAGGTTGGAGATGAATTTATAGAATAGGAGAGGGAGAGTGGGAGAGGAGAGGGCTGCCGCTTAAAAGATGTAATTAGAGTACTGCCGTTACAAGAAGCTTATTGGACACTGAACTTAATTAGCTACCAAAGCTAAAGGAAAATGCTTGGTTTCACCATCATTTTCATCATCTTCTATTAATTAATTACATGGATTTGCTTAGTTAATCCATTTATAATTATTGTTATTGCATTGCCATATAATGCCATGCTGGCAATATTAGCAAGTGACATAAATAACAAGCATTGCTATCGATAAAACTGAAAATATCAAAAAGACGTTTTGCTGCATCAAATAGCATTGCTCTTTTATAAATAACAACAGTGTCTTAATTAATTTGGACCTACCATCGTCTTCCTCAAACCTGCTTCTAAGTTTTGCATTCCAACGTGCTTAATTTGCAAGAATCCCATCCAAAGAAAATTTTGAATCAAGAATGATGAATTTACATGGTTTCTTTCCTACTGGTTTACAATGGCTACAAAATCAAATTTGACAATAAATTGTACCAAACCAACTGAAAACATCACAAAGCAATTCTAAGTTCTAACATGTTAATTGTCCTTCCAACTTTTACACATTGTAAACTCTACAATGTCTATCCATTATCCTAGATGAAAATTAATAAACAGAACAACATTATGTCTCTACAAGAACACAGCAATCCAGTAGCTAAATCTCAGAGAAAAATGATACAAAAAAAAAAAAAAAAAAGAAAAAAAAATCTGAGTTGAAATGTGTTTATCAGATTGAGAAATGCACAATTGTAGCCAACCTAACCCCCCAGCTTTTTAAGTTTTTCGCCCCTTTATAATGCTAAAAAAGTTAGATCCATACTGATAAATAAAAAAGCTAATACTATAAACTTATTTGATTTTAAATCTCATACTATAAACTTATTTTGATTGTACATGCATGTAAACTTATTTATTTTTAGAAAATCTTCCAAAAAAAAAAATTTAAATCCCTCACATAGTTTTAAGTTGGAATCAGGACCGGTCCTGAGATTTTGGATGCCTTAAGCGAACTCTTAAAATACTGCCCCTACTATGTATTGACAAAAAAAATTTACGTGAAAAATTTTAGTTCTTAAATCTTAATTTTTCATAGGTTAAAACTTACAACAAGCAATTCACAAAGCGGATTTTCAATAGGTTCACCTCAAACCTCCTATCATCATTGCAAATATGTATATATATTTTTAAAAAGCTAAAAGCTAAAACAATCAATTATGAAAGAGGGTTTTCAATAGGCTCACTCCGAATCTTTTATCATCATTACAAATATAATTAAAGTACTAATAAAGAAGATTTACAACAATCAATTCACAAGGAGGGTTTTCAATAGGCTCACTCAAACCTCCTGTCACAATTACAAATATATCAAACAAATAAACAAGACATGTAACAAATTAACAATCAATTCACAAGAAGGGTTTTTAATAGGCTCACCGTGAACCTCCCATCACCATTACAAATATAATTAAACTAATAAACAAGATTTGATTAAAACGACCATCGCAATGTTTATTGACTTTCATAAAGTCAGCAAATGGTGATAGGATCATTTCTCTAAGAGAATATAAACAAATATATAATAATATTGGTTACTATAGATACCACACTAGTAGGGATGATTACGATTGATACTGCACTTGATCAAATTTTCATAAACAAAACGCTAAAGCAAAATTAAGGCCAGTCACTAGGATGTCTAGTCATGACCTCTCCTTCAATCCTTACTTCATGACGTCTTTTGGTCGGCATGCCCAATTAGATCTGTAAATTAACAAACATGCTAGTTTCACCACTAAAATTTTAAATAAATAGCAATTAATTAATTGCAAATGCATTCAATAAGAAGTTTCATATTTTTCTCTATTCCCATTTTGTTTGAAACAAATAAAACCCTCCTTAATTAATGACGTGGCCAATGATCCAACCCTTCTCTTTTTTACTAAACTCTCATCTTGATGAAAATTAGAGGTTTAAATTCACTAAGAGTACATATTTTAAGAATAAATTTTATACAGTCATGTGCTCATGATTGCAGTTTTGGTTGGTACTAAGAAAAAAAAAATGCGGCGGCTTGGCTGCCCCATCAAAATGCACTATATTTTGTCCTATTGAACTATTGGTATTCAATACTATATAGTATATACATCACTCTTTTGGTAGCCAATTGGCAAGATGCACTTTCTCAATTGGAGGTAACATTTCTATATATACTCCTGTTTCAGAGGAATTAATTAAAAAAGAATAAAAGAGATTATATATTCATAAGTTTCTAACATAAATTTTATATATCATTATGTTCAAAAGATTTTATTAACATAATAAATAGACAAAAAAAAATTAAAAAATTAAAGAATCTCACATTATAAAATTGAATTTCATGATATCGTGCAACTATATATATATATATATATATATATATATATATATATTTTCAAAAAGAGCTTCTTTAAAATTGGTGGTTGCATGAGGAGTTTTGTGGGTTGTCGTTTTTGTTTTGTATTTGGGGAAGGCAAGGACATATTTTGCGTTTTGGTTGTTAATCGGCAACAAGTACCCCTACCTCCATATCGTGTCATCATTTTACTTAAATAGCATGAAAGTTTGATGCAGTAAGTGGCGTTAAAAACCACTCATCTTCCCCAACGCCTTTTGGGTCAGACAATTAATTACACCATGTATAATTAATTATAGTAATTATAATTATTAATCACATTTTTTAGTGACTGCTCTCTCCTCTTCCCTAGCCCAACTCTATAAATTGGCTTCCCATCCTTCACCTCTTCCTCATCTCTCTCTCTCTCTCTCATATATATATATATACACACACACACACACATATAGTCATATATATATACTTGCACAAATATATATATAATGGCTCTCAAAAATGTGTTTATTTTAATCATAATCACATGCTTCATGGGAAATACAATTGCCACTAGGGAGCTTCCAATTAAGCCAGGATTCAACCTTGAGGCACGGCTGGAGGCCAATGGAGGAATAGTGGAATGCTGGAATGCGCTAGTGGAACTAAAGTCATGCACAAATGAAATTATTCTCTTCTTCCTTAATGGCCAGACTGATATAGGCCCAGGCTGTTGCCGAGCCATTACTATGATCACTCATAATTGTTGGCCTGCTATGCTCACTTCACTTGGTTTCACTGCTGAGGAAGGCAACATACTGCAAGGCTACTGCAATGCATCGTCTGCTCCTGATGCATCTCCGGCTCCTCTTGCTGGCTAGCTCACCTCGATCTCTAGAGTTTTGGCAATAACTATCCCATATATATAGCTTGTTTTTAGTTGGGTTTGTTTGATGAGTTTCAAGAAAAAAGTGTTTGGTCTTTTGCTTTGGTTAATTTGTTTTAATTTCTTGATGCTAATTGTGTCCATGTCTGCAAGTGTTTATGTCTGAATTTGAATGGTCTATTGGTTTGTGCCTTGTGCTTTGGCATGTAGTGATCATCTTTATATATAAATAGAATTTGTGCTTTGTTTTTTGCTATGCTTGTTTTTTCCCCATGCGATTGTATGAGAAATTGTGAATCTGTACCTCTAATTGCAGCCAATTGAGGTACAAGTAAGTTCTGTGGTGCATGCCCATGATTTTAAATTTGGGTGTACATGCAAAATTCAAGTTTAATTTATTTGGATACGAATTATAGTTTTCTTTCCAGAAATTCGATCAGCCATAAATAGGATGGGAAGTTTGTCATTTTGCCTATATTATGGACAGAATTTAGTGCAATTGCAGAAACGAGACCAAAACAGAATGTTCAAATTTTGTTTAGTACGTGATTCTGACGAATTTAAAGTGGAGCATTAATAAGAAATTGTACCAAACTTCATGAAGTAAAAATCTTGGTATTTGGAATTTTGAGCTTTTCTACTGGTTTCTACTGCATGTTAGTTATTAGTCATTTAGTAGGGGAAGGGACACCGCATTAGCGGGAGAAATGTGGGGCGCATTGAGCAAACCACCACTTTGTGAGGTATGTGGGGATAAGTCCACCACATGAGGTTCAAACCCGTAACCTCTTAGATGAAGAGAAATGAGTCTGGCCAATTGGGCTAGCCCCAAATTGTTTTTTTTTTTTTTTTTTGGCACATTAAGAACAAAAAAATATAAAAGGGTCTTTAGAACTGTTCCCAGTATTTCTTTCAAATATGCTCGTATTCTATAATCGTTATTTAAAAATTGGATTATTTATTTATTTATTATTTATTATTATTTTTGTTTCCTGTCCCATATAGCTTATAAGCAAAGAATCCCAACTACAAAAAAATGCTCTCATGAGCGTTTTGTCCCGAAAGATATTACAAAAAAATAAAAATAAAAAAAAAAATAAAAAATAAAAATCTGAAGCACCTTTTTCAGTGACAGAACCTTAATCGATGTGCATGCACAAGTATTTTCCACAAGAAAAAGAACATCATAATATTACACAAACAACCAATATTACTACACTACAATGAGCTTGAATCCCGGATCTTCTCCTCATAAGAGGGGAAAAGATGACTTTAGAGGCTGCAAGACTGTAGATAAACATTCTCTGTCAAATCATTTTCCCGAGCTTTGGCCTAAGTCAGCTTGGGCACCTGATTTTCATAGAATGTTGATCTTTTTGCTATTGTTTGGCATAAATTTAATTCGTATAATGGTTGATAAATAGGATTCTTATTTTGTGCATTGATCTTTTCATAACTGACCCTCTGAGGAAAAATAATTCCACATATGACCATGTGGAAATTTTTTTTCCACATATGACCGTGTTGACCCGGTCGATAGCCATGTGGCACTGTGGCACGTTAAACCGCTGGTTTAAACAACGGTTTTTGGGCGAATTAATACAATAGCTACTGATCTCAGTTCGTGCCCTAACAAGTAACAACAGTCCCCAACATGCCTCCCTAAACCCATCACGTGGGAGCCTCATCGCTCCCTGTTGCCGGAAACTCTGTCAAAGAAGGTAGTCCGGTTCTCATCTCTCTTTGAGAGATCATGAGATTATCAAAATAGAGGACCGGGAGATCATCAAACAGAGGAGATCCTTTTTTTTTTTTTTTTTTGGGTAGAACCCACTTTTTCTTTCAATAAAATAACACAGAATGAGAAATTAAGAGAGAGAAAGAAATAGAAGAAAAAAATATCGTTTGAATATGAGGATTTAATTCAAGATCTTTCAGAGATAGAAAACCTAAAAAAAAAATGATGCAGCGGATCTGTTCTTTAAAATGGGAAATGGGTTGGTAGCAATAGCTCCACTTCTCTCTCTCTCCATTTCCGTGTCTCTACCCCCTGACCCTCTCTTTCTAGTTTCTCCCTCACTCTCTCTACCTCTCCAAACCCCTTCACCCTCCCAAACCCATTTACTGTACCCCTCCCAAACCCATTCAAATCCAATTCTTGGGTGAGTTTATCCTTACATGCAGCTGCAGAGATAGCAGAGAGGCACCTAAATAACCGCGGTTTTAAAACAGCAGCTTTATATTTAATTTTGCCACACGGCTGTTGACCAGGTCAACACGGTCATATGTAGAATTTTTTTTTCCACAACGTCATATGTGGAATTATCTTTTCTCAGAGGGTCACGGAAAAAATTCTGCAACTTCAATCCTCAACTTTGCATGGGGAAAGCCATGCCCTGACTGGAAAAAAAGAAAAAAAAAGGGAAAAAAGGCAATGTTGACCGATCTGTTCCATTGTGCTGTGTACATATATGGTAACATGAACGTTTCAAAATTCACTACATTTATTTATTTATTTATTCATTTTTAACATTTGCAAGCAGTAGAAAGGAATTAAGTGAAAATTGGTCTTCTTGTCTTGTTAATCAGCCTCAATCTTGATGATCCTTAACTTTTGATGAACATGATACTGGTTTGATAGATTTTTAGTACGTTCTTCAGAAACTAATCTTTATAATTCCATCATATCATCCTGCTTTAATTTACACAAAGATATATACCTCTTATAAGTTATAACTAGAATTCCCGTAATGAGGATTCGGAGAGGCTCAGCTCATTATGGCCGGGAGAAGCTGGGAAACTCAATAATCGGATATTTATTAGGGTGATACTAAATTTCATTAAGCTAGAAATTAATGAATGAGCTTCTTTAAACGTAGACTTTAATTGCATGAAAGTTTCATGCGCAGATGCGCTCTTTGGCCTCCAAGTACTGGGATATATCTGGTCGATAACAGTCCCAAAAACCCATAATCTAAAAGCCCTTTTGGGTTAATTAGACAATTAAACCGCATAATTAATTTATTAATTAATTAATAGCTAGTGATCAATTTTTTAGTGGCAGTCCTCTCCTCTCCCTAGCTCGATCACTCTATAAATAGATTCCCAACCTTCACCTTCTGATCGATCATCTCTCTCTCTCTTTAACTAAATTAAGTTGATATATATCATGGCTCTCAAAAATGTGTTTCTTTTGCTGGCAATCTTATTATGCTTCATGGCAAGTGCAATTGCTTCTAGGGAGATGCCCACAAAACCAGGATTCAACCTTGCAACAAGGCTCGAAGCCAGCGGAGGCATTGTTGAGTGCTGGAACGCACTTATGGAGTTAAAATCATGCACAAATGAGATTGTTGTTTTCTTCCTTAATGGACAGACCGATATCGGTCCAGGGTGTTGCCGAGCCATTACTATGATTACTCATAATTGTTGGCCAACTATGCTCACTTCCCTTGGTTTCACTGCTGAGGAAGGCAACATACTGCAAGGCTACTGCGATGCATCGTCTGGTCCTGTTGCGCCTCCTCCTCTTGTTGGCTCACCACTTCAATCTCTGCCTTTGGCCCGTTTCATGGTGATGGCATAGAGAAGATACATAGCAACTGCAAACTTTAGTACTAATTATGTGTCCTTTCCATTAAATTTTCTAACATATATAGTACTAAACTTATAATATTAATTGCAAACTTATAATATTAATTGCGATCTTCCATAAATCCATAAATCGCATCTGGTTTTGGAGTATTGTTTCGGTGTTTTTCATTTTAGTAATATTATAAGGCCCAAATTTTAAACCATGCACAAATTCTAAACTATCATTATAGAACTTCTATTTCAATATATTTCAAAAAAAATATACGAAAGCAGAGAATGTACTTTTCTTTCTTATGATCCATTGTACGTGAATTTGAATGGCGATAAATAATTGGAATAAAGAATATTCATGAAATTAACTAATTACTCCCCAACAGTACTTCATTTGGCTATTAATTACATATATGCAATCCAAAAGGGCATATTAATCGTTTTGAATTGCAAATTGGTGCTCATAAATTGAACCATTTGTGGTCAGGCTAGCTAAGAGGTCCCTTAAGATTTTAAATTTTGTGCACAGGATGCTGTCCAAGTGAAATCTAAGCCTTAATTTTGGTAGAAAAAAGTATTGGGTCATTGTATAGTACGTCCTTTTTCTTTTCACAAACTCAACCATATATAAACAGGATATATTGAAGGTTGGTCATTTTGCTTATATGCTTAAATAACTCATGTAGAGAGAGAGAGAGAGAGAGAGAGAGAGAGAGAGAGCTTTTCCAAGGAGCTCTCCCCTTCAGAGATAGATCGAAAACTTTTAGGGCCTGTTTAATTCATGAAAATTTTCGCAATTTTCGCAATTTTCATTTTCATTCTCAATATGTATATATATATGTCGCCATTTACCTTGTGATTTCAGCTTTAGTTTTGATGATGAAGCAAAATTAGGGACAGATAGTGGAGTTAAGAATTTATCATGATGACCATGAGAATTAATGTTTTATCAATAGATAAGAGGTTAGCTGTTAGTGGAGAAGAGGAGCAATAAATGTGCCAGTTCTCATATATGAGGAATAGAAGTATATACTCCGTAATATGGATAGAACCTCATCCCATTAAGGGGAGACATGAATCACAGAGTCAAAATTCATGTTCGAACCGTGATAATGTTTGTGAGAGCGATTGAGTCCCAGCGTGGTAACATTGAGTCCCTATAGGTAGGGTACTATAATATGAAAGCTTTTAGGCAATATGCGAAAATATAATTTCACTCAGCATCTGAGACATGGTTCTATCCAAACTCTAGCTTTAATGTAATCCATCACCCAATTAAGTGGCAGATCATGGATATCCATCTAGCTAATGGGTGACCCGAAGTATTTAATTTATGGAAATTGTTAATCACGCTCCCACTCACATAATAAATGGGCAAGATTCCCATTTTCCCCTTCTACCAAAAAAAAAAAAAAATTCAATTTTAATATAAAGTATTTCATGGGGTCAGTTGGAGATCATATTTTAAAACCGATTATTGGATAAAATATCTTTCTTATGAATATCATGGTTGCCAAAAATTACTGTGATTCAATGGTCGGTTTTTAAAAAATCTAACTGCAAAATTGTGACATTTCAAAGAATAAAAAAAACGAATAATAGGCCAATGGTCCTATTTTAGAGTTTCTTATTGGATAAAGTCCTGCCTAACTTTTTTTCTTTCAAAAGTCCTAATTAAAAGAACTTTGCAGCCTAAAGTCCTCTTTTTTGAAAGTTCATATTTTTGTGACAAAACTGCCCTTCCCCTTTCCACTATCTTCCGCGACCTTCATCCTGCATTCTCTTTTTTCTCTCCCTTCTCTGACGTCAACGCGTCCCCTTTTTCGTACTCTTGACGTTTCTTCTCAATTTAGCTTAAAACCAAAGATCCATATGATTTATTAAAAGTCAAAGATGCAGACAAAAAGAGAGAGATAGATATAGGAAGAGAGATATGCTCGCCGTTGTCGAGGAAGAGAGAGACCGGCATCAGAGGGAGGAGGGGCAGCGATGAGATCATCGCCAGTCAGATCTTGTGCATCTCTCATTTAGTGATTTGGGTGCATCTCTTCCATTTGGTGCATCACTTTCTAGCTCACATTTATATCTCTCTCTTCTGTGCATCTTGTTGCTTGCCATTAATTCATATCACAAAACCTATAAAACACGTGTTGTCCCAAATATATAACCCTAGAGGGGGGGTGAATAGGGTTTAGGCAAATTTTTGCAAGTAATTACCAAATAAAATTATGGTTCAATTACAAATAGCAGAAGCAATAATATAAATGCAAGTAATTAAAAGAGAAAATGGATAGAGAAATCAAACACAACGATTTTAACGAGTTTCGGATTCTGCTTACTCCTCGCCTTGTGCCTTTGCCCAAGGATTCCCAACAATCCACTAAGGATTAGCTCCTTCAAGGTGGAGAAACCTTTACACGATTTTCTTTATCCCCGGTGGAAGATCCTCACCTAAGCTCACAAAAAACTTCAACAATGGTTCACAAAGAACCCACTAGTGCTCACAAAGAACACTTCTTCAAGCTTTACAAAGAATGCTTGCTCACAGAGAGCAACTCTCCAATGCTCACCGAGAGCACTCACAAGATTTACAAAGAGATATGATGTGATGAGTGTACAACAAAAGAACTCCTCAATGAGTAGATGAAATACAAGATAAGAGCTCACACTAATATCTCTAAAGGATTTAAACTATTTGGCTCAAGAGAAGATGATGAATCTTGACTAAATCACACAAGAATGATATAAACTATGTTGGTATAAGTTTGTGTGTTCATTAGCTCATTCAAGACTCATATGATGAGTATTTATAAGCCCCAATAAGAATATGACCGTTAGGCATACAAATGTGACCGTTTGGAGTTGTTAAAAACTAGCCGTTTTGTATTTGCAGGAGCATTAGTCAACTAGGTAAAAGTGATTAGTCGACTAATCAGTTAAAATTCAAAGCAATTTTTGTTCCCGGGCTCGGTTAGTCGACTAGCCAACATTGGTTAGTCGCTAGACAAGTCAAAATTTTGTTTACAAAAATTCTCGAGCACGGTTAGTCGACTAGACTAAGTGGTTAGTCGACTAGCTCTTTTGTATTTCCAAATTTTGGCTACTGAAGTGTCTTTAATCGACTAGACAAAGTGATTAGTCGACTACTCTATATGTTTAGTCAACTAGGCTCAGAATTTTCAAGAGGTTAGCTACTGGATCATGTTTAGTCGACTAGACTAAGTTGATTAGTCGACTAGACATACTCTTGAGCTAATTTCTTGATATTCTTAAGTCCAAATCAACATGTAACATCTAAAGTAGTTAACTAAGTGTTCAAAGGCATTTTTGGCTTAGTTCAAAATGTTTTTCAAAGATAAGTATGCCAAAGCAATAAGTGTAAAACATTTTGTCTTTGAATCCAAATAGCCCACTATGAGTTTGAATCAATTTTTGACCAAAATGTGATTTTCCAAAGTTAAAACCTATGGTCTTTAAGTCATAGTCAATTGAGCCAATTAGTTCATCCTAAAAAGATATTTACACAATAAATTCCTAAGCACTCACACACAACATAGAACACAAAGTCTTCACAAAAGGTTCTTCAAGTCTTGTGCTTGGCTTGTGCTAGGCTTGCTTGGCTTCATCAATGGATTGCATCAATGCAATGGCTCTCTTCATGGTCCTTAGTGAATATACAACATATTCATATTCACATAAAGTTCATTGTAGTGCATGAGCTTCGTGATGGCTTAGCCTTCTTCATTGACAACTTGAATCCTGTTCATATACTAAAATGGATACACAAGAACTATAGGATAAAGTCAATCATTCAACAAGGTTAGCCGAATAATCACTCTATAAAGTTTAGCAATTAACAAGAGTGAAAAACAAAGTATTCATATGCACAATTGAATAAACAAATGAATCAATTGATGATTTGTGGCTCCCCCTAACAATATGCATATAAAGATACTAAATATTATCATTTAAAGAATATGCATATTTTAGGTAAAACAAATTCACGATGCAAGAATAAGTTCATGATACAAGGATACAAAGATCATCATGAATTTTACCACAACTCATGCTAACAAATTTACACAAGATGCAAATCAAACAGAATTACAATACAATGATTGTTATCATCAAAATCAACCAACAAGGGTGGAAGCCATAAGGCTAACAACACATACAACCAATGATAGAAACATGGAAAAAAAAAAAACAATATATTTGCATCTATCATATATGGACAAGAGTAATCTTCATCCACCTACTGGTTTCTAGAGATCGTTACCACGAAGAGAGAGAGAGAGAGAGAGGTAAAGGCAGCCATGAAATTAAATGGAGATATCCCTTCTTTTTTGGCCCAATATTGGCAGTGGAGTTCTCACCTGCTGAGAAGATACAAATGATAGAGATCTAATACGATACAAATGATAGAGATTTAGATCTGGTAGGGAGATGAACAAAAGGAAGTGTTTTTGTTGTGTTTGGTTGGTGAGAAAATGGAGAAAAAAGAAAGAGATTGTTTTTCTTTAAATTTTTTTTTTTTTTTTTTTAAATTCGATACAGTGAACTGCGATTCTGGCGTAGGAACTCGGGGTTCCAGCGTAGAAACTCGGAGTTCCGGTGTAGTAAACTCCAGGGTCCGGCATAGGAACTCGGGGTTCCGGTGTAGTGAACTCGGGGTTCTGGTGTAGTGAACTTAGGTTCCGGCGTGGTGACCTCGAGTGTCCGATATAGTGAACTCCAGGTTGAGGTTAAAGGTTGTTCGGTAAAGGAAGGACTTTTTTGTCCAATTCATACTAAAAGAACTTTTGGCATGAAAGATCTTTTGAGAGGATTTTTGGCATGAAAGTCTTATAAAGGAGGACCTTTGGCCAAATTTCTCTAAAAAAAACACAGTTTTTACAGGACAGTCACAAATCATATTTTTAAAAATTGACCGTTAGATTAGATACTTTTCTTATAAATGACATTTTGCCAAAATCACTATGATTCAACGGTTGATTTTTGAAAATATTATAATGAAGAACTGTTTTTTTTTTTTTTTTTTGAAATCACTATGATCATATTTGACAGTCTATGACATTCATAAGAGAAAGAGGAGTATTTTATCTAATGGTTGATTTTTCAAAATATATTCTGCAATTGAACATTACGAAAGTGTACAATATATTAAAAATGGAGTGGAATTTCGCCCATTTTTTATATGAGTGAGAGCGTGAAAGGTCAGGGAGCCCGAGTAACAATTGCCTTAATTTATTTTATTTTCTCTCTTTAGGAACTGGTGATGATGGAAGTTTTTTAGAATCATTAAGCATCTCCAATGCAAAAGCCAAATTTGGCATCCCAAAAGGCACTAGTTGATGCCAAATTCTAAGCCCATTTGACACTTTGACTTTTTAGCATCAAAGAATGCCAAAAAGACTTTTTTGGCATCAACTAGTGCCTTTTGGGATGCCAAATTTGGCTTTTGCATTGGAGATGCTCTTAAAATCAATTACTCGTGTTTTCAAACTATAATATATTGCAAAGCTCTCATATCGATCACATACCAAGTCACGCTGCAATGGAGCCTTAATTAGCAAAATATTTTAACCATTCTCATATCGTAAACTAGCTAGAATTAACGTACCAAAACATTTATTTAATTCCTGCATTAATATTTCCTTCACACATTTACATCGAAAACAAGGCTCCAAATCAATTGCATATTTTAAGAACTTTGATTCTCTTCCACCGTGACTCCATGTAGTAGGAATCATCATTTTGTGCATAAACCCCACATTTGAAGTAGTGAGAGGTACCCCCATGACCAGGGGCCTCAAACTTTAGTACCCCATTAATGAAAACCTTCACCTTTGCATTATCCACATCATGGATAACATTTAACCGGAACCACTTATTGTAAATGTTTGTGACCAAAACTGGAGCCCTGTAGTATGAAAGTGAACCATTATAGACTCTAAGCATTAGTGTCGTGGCATGAGGAGGGCTTGATCCAAACACCTGCATTATGCACACACCTGATGTCCCGTTTGGAACATACCCATATGCTTCGAATTGCCAAACACCCGAAGAATAATCATATCCCTAAAGGAAGATAATTAAAGTAAGTGCACAACATGTTGGAGCCAGCTAATTAAACAACTTTAATTCATGGAAAGGATAACTTTAATAGAGATCGAATAGATTCTTCATAATTCAGAAAATGTAATTTTTTGCCAACATGAAATTCATAAACAGTTTATCTAATCCAACAGTCAGCTTTTCAAAATATGTTCTGCATTTAATCCTATACAAATTACCTTATGCAAAGTTTTTCAAAATATACTATGCATTTGACCATATATATATATATATATATGAGTGTGTGTGTGTGGGGTTGTGGGGTTTGTTGTTTTTTGCATGTATATATATTAATATTTTCATACACCTTTACAGTGTTTTGCATTCCTTACTTGTATACGGATCTCGGTGCGCGGACTAGTTTTGCTGGTAGGGGAGTGTGGCTTGTCTGTGGAGAAGACCCAGAGTTTATGAACTCCATTAACAAAGCTGTATCGCTCATCTACTGGCACGTCGTAGGGCCTCTGAATCACAATATTTGATTTATGCAGCGACAAAGAGAGGAACCCTTCTGTGAGATTGATGGGTGCAGCATTTGTTTGGCGTAAAATGAGCTGAAGAAGGCTTAAGAGAAAGAAATAAGTCATTACTTTTGGTAAGTAAGAACAGACGGAGCGCTGAATAAATGGGTGATGGGGAGAACCAAATCTTGTCTAATATATAGCACTATGGATATGATGGAAACATGGGTTATGGAATGGTAGCTAGGTGTGGGGATTCTGTTGAAAGCTTTGTGATGAATTTTCTTGGAAATAGAAGAACAATAAATAATACAATAGAGATTGTGAAAAATTAAATTACAGTGATGGGACTCAGTAGCGGAACTAGGAGTATAATCTGGGGGGGGGCAAGCCCTTGATCAACTTTTTCCCATCCTACACATAACATATTGTGTATATATATATATATATATATATATAAAAGGAAAGTAAAAAGTTGGGGGGGTCATGGCCCCCCTAAAATATGGCTGGCCACTGATGGGACTATTGGTTTCTTAAATAGAGATTTTGAAAAATTAAATACCAATATAATGCTTAACAACCTGTATTTAACAAACTAGTGGTCCGATCACTGTAATTTTTGGCATGTCTATCATACATAGAAAAAATATTAAATTCAACGGTCAGTTTTTCAAAATTTCCATTTTACATTGGCCAAAAGACCAAATCCTCATATAATGAAGTCCTCAAAGGAACGGGACTCTATATATATATATTACACTCAAGATGTTGATAAAAAACAATCTTAAAATTTTTAATGGACCTACTTAATTAGGTCGTCTATCTCTTAAATTTTTTTCCCTAAATAACGGTTGATTAACTCCCTACTTATGATCGTAGTAAAAGATTATTTATCGACTGTTTTTTTAAACAAGGAGCTCATACTGTCTTCCTACCTACATGTGGGGTTGCAACAGCTGGGGATGCAACATCTGGTTCCAGGGCTTCTATATATTCTAGCTAGCTTTGGCTTATTCGAGTATAAGAAATGGCCTTAATATTAGTCATTACTTACGAACAAGATGTGGACTGCAAGTAGACTAGTACTAGTTTAATTAAGCAGCTGCTATCTGGCAAATAAGAAAATGTCTTTTCTTGTTTTAGTTATATAATGGGTCCGGCCACTGGGATTTCACTTTCGTGAGTTCTGGAGTTTAGTTGTCCGGCCACTGGGATTTCACTGGGTTGAAAGTTACTGTCCTTTGTTCCTCACCACACAAGGAGGCTGAGGTAATCAATAGACTTGGTGCCGATTCTTTTCTAGCTAGTTACCAGTGACCCTGCAAAAATGAAGGTATACCATTAGGATATGTATCAGATCTCTGTTAAGTTGGCTTCTAGGTTTGCTCGTTTGACCTGATCATTGGCTGCCTAAATGGGACAGGTGCCATTTAATTTTTTAAAAATTTATTGATTCAACCCAACTCGTGTTAAAATTACAGGTCCATAGAACAGTCTGGACTAACTTTGGCGAGGTGGCTGTCATTTGGGCAGGACTGAGCCCAGACCTGCAAAATATTTATTATATGCAGTTCTAGGTCCAGGCTGTCCAGCCCAAGCCAATTTTTGATATTGCCTCCATCCGTGACATTGCTTTCCTACTGAAGAGCAATAAATTTAGGACTTTTGTGAATTTCTGTCCAATTATTTGAATTAAGATTTTAATAATTAACTTGTTTAGAGAAAATAGTTAATTTGTACTTTAATTTAATGTGCAGACAGTTAATTTGCCCATCTTCCCTTTAGTTTTGGGTAAGCCATATAATTTAAAATGCTATCCATGGTAGGGTGTTTGTGTAATTCCAAAGGAAAGATTTTGAAAAGTTTAATGATTTGGTGGGGATTTTCTGATGACCTAAGCTTTTTAGGATGAACAAGATGTGGACTGCAAGTAGACTAGTACTGGTTTAATTAAGTAGCAGCTATCTAGCAAATAAGAAAATGTCTTTTCTTGTTTTAATTATTTAATGGGTCCGGCCACTGGGATTTCACTTTGGTTAGTTCTGGAGTTTAGTTGTCTGTCCTTATTTCTTAGGGGAAAATACCAAAAACCTCATTCAATTATCACCTTGTGATATTTTATCTCTCTCAGCTATTGATTGCAACACCCTATCCTCCTAAACTATTGAATTGTGACAAATAATCACCTTCCGTAGTTTTTACAATATGTTTTATGGCAAACTGACAATGGATCGCTGTGATTTTTGGTGTGCTTGACATGGACAAGCAGATCATCTAGTCTAATGATCCGTTTTTTAAAATATAATTTCAAAAACGTTTGTATTTTCATAGTCTGTTTTTTAGTCTAACGGTCTATTTTTTTAATCTACTGGTTTGTATTTTCAAAACCGACCGCTGGATTAGATAATCTGTCTGTTTACGTCAAGTACGCCAGAAATCACAGTGATCAAATGGTTGGTTTGTTATAAAATAGACTATGAAAATCACATAAGGAGATTATTTATCACAATTCAATAGTTTAGGGGACAAAGTATTGCAATCAATAGTTGATGGGTAAAGTGTAACAATGTTATAATTGAAGAGAATTTTTCAAAATTTTTCCTATTTTTTATTCGGGTGGACAATAATTACTCCTTATGGTGGTGGATGATTTTTTTATTTTATTTTTGGTATAGAACGCTTGTAAATGATTAAGAACATTAAACACACTTTATGTCATTGATGTAACAGACATGCAAGTCAATACTTCACCTACTAGCAAAACTCTAAGATGCAACTATGAAAGTTGAAATATATTTTAAAATATATTTTAAATATGATTTCAAGCCCATCGGAGAATTGTATTAGAGTAAGGGCCGTTTGCATTAACTTTTCTTAAAATAACTTTTGGAATTCAAAATTCCACTCGATTGATCTAATTAAAGTGGATTGAGAATTACTTCTAAACAACTTGAGAGATGATAAAATAGTTCACAGTTGGAAAAATTTTCATACTAAAAGTGGTTGTAGCAAAAATTAGGAGGCTCCAACTTTTACTACATTCACTTCAGGTATGAAAATTTTGATGTGTGAAATATGATTTGATCAAATTTCTAAAGAGATATATAAAAGAGATAGCTCTTCAAAAGTAATTTTAGAAAATGCTAACACAAACAACCCCTAAATTGAAACTCCTGAAATCCAAATTGTCTCTTAAAATTTATTCGAAGCCAAAAGAACGGGTTATTTAGCTAGGTTTTATATTGAAGGTCCAGTTTTGTGAAATTAAAATAAAATCATATTAAATTTCAGGTTAGAGGAAGTTCGTTTCATGCCCAAGCTTTTTAATATATGTACAAAAGTTCGGACCACCCAAAATTCCTACAAAATCTTATAATATTGCTTATATATATATATATATATATGGACAGTTCCCTTGCATCCTATTTTGACATCTATGTTTACACCTCGTTTTCAAATACTATGGTAGATCGAATATTTTTAGAAACCGACCGTTGGATTAGATACTTATTTTATGTTTGTCATGTATGAAAAAAATCGGAGTGATCCAACGATTAATTTTTGAAAAATATTATTTTGAAGAACTATTATATTTTTATTAATTAAAAACATAACAATTTTTTATAGTGACATTTCTTAAAATCTAACCGTTGGATCACTATGATTTTTGGTATACATGATATGCATAAGAAAGATATTGAATCCAACGGTCGGTTCTTCAAAATATCTATCATAGATAATGTTTTGAAAACGAAGTGTAAACATAAGTATCAAAATAGGGTGTAAGGGGAACTTGACCCATATATATATATATATATATATATACACACACACATACAAAAGTGTTAATATCAGGTGCACCTGATGCTTCTAACATCAGGTGCCCTCTTGTAGAGCCACTTGCGGTGCAAATTTTAGAAAACTAAGATCCAACGGTTGGTTTATGAGAAAACTGACTGTGAAAAAATGATAACATATTAAAGAACAAAAAGTCATAGTTTTTTAACAGTCAATTTTCTCAGAAATCAACCGTTGGATCACTGTGATTTTTAGCAGGCATGACATACATTATAAGTGTATCTAATCCAACGGTCATTTTTTCAAAATTTACCGTGCAAGTGGCTCTACAAGAGGATACCTGGTGCAAGATGCATAAGGTGCACCTGACAATAGCACCTATATATATATATATATAAAGAGCAATACACTAATGTGGCGGCCCTAGAATTCTTTCCCTCCTTCATTCTATTATCTTCTTAATTCTCTCATTTCCTTCATTTTTATTAGTTTTGGTCCCACTTTAAAATGATATGGCATTGTATCATTGGTCAATTAATTAAATGAAATTTAATTTTTCAATGTTCTTTATTGAGGTGGGTTCCATTTAAGTTTTCTTTTTCTTTCCATAATTAATTTTTGAGTAATGCTATTTCACCACATTTTTCCAATCATCTCATATAGACCAATGGTCTTTATGATCTTTAAAAAAATGAAAATATTATATTTATTGATGTGAACCACACATCAAATGCCAACTAATAAGGTGGGTGAAGTTGCATTTTATATATATATATATATATAGATATATATATTTCCTTTTTTATTTATTGTGGATCTCATCTATTTCTTCTTCCCTTCCTCTTCTTAATTATATTTTATTTTTATTTAAAAAATTGGTTCCACTTTACTTTTTATTTTTTTTGTGGTATTTTAAAATTTTTAATTTTTGAATAATACATCCAAATTAATTTTCTCCAATCTATTTAACCATTTCAATCATTCTTATTTATTAAAATATATATTCTAACCCTATAAATATAATTAAGATCAAACGATCAAAATTATCTAATCAAAATACTTATTTTATACAATTATAATTTATAAGATAAAATTTTATTGACAAGTCCCCGCATTGCACGGGTTTGCGCTCGTGGTACACCATACATCCAGACCGTCTGTGACACACGCACCAGTGCGTGCAATGCACATACGGTCGCACACCAAATCCATTTCATATATATATATATATATATATATATATA
>JAESVK010000479.1:2393081-2416472 GCA_017140935.1 Hamamelis virginiana | reverse complement strand
TATATATATATATATATATATATATATATATATATATATATATATATATTTGGTTGTTTAGTTTGAATGGTAGATGCAAATTTTTTTTCTAGTATCAATTTGTATTTTGGTATGCATTTTCAAATAATAGTGCAGGGGAGGCTTTGTTTGTCACTGCAGAAATAATGTTCTTGTTGAAAATTTATGTTTAATTTAGTGGGGATTAGTGGGGATTTCAATTGCACATGGCTGACATTTTCAACCCAAAATAATTGTCCATTTCAGTGGAAACTTCAATACTTTAAAAGGAGAGCCTGTAAATGATGAGTTGAATAGTAGGTTATTTAAGCTTGATTCAATAAATTAATGAGTTCAAAAATAAAATTTGGGCTTCAATCGAGATGATTCCAACAAACTTTAATCAAACTAATCTCGAACCATACCATACCAAAGTAACTTGACTCATCTTACAGCCTAATAATAGTCACCCCATGGAGAATAGTCGTGCCAAGAAAATCATAATTGCAATCATCATCAGGTAAAGAAAATCAAAGTTTTAGATTGAATTATGTGGTGTGACAAAATTTCAGTTGCAATCATCATCAGGCTAAGGCTGTCAATAACTAGCTCAACTCAACTTAAATGAACTTAGGAAATTTGGGTTATCTTTGCATAAAATCACTTTTGAAGAACTTCATTCAGGGCCTGTTTGTGTTAGTTTTTGCTAGAATCACTTTTGGATAACTATTACTTCACATATTTCTTTAAAATTATGTTCAAACCATGTCTTCATATATCAAAATTTTCATACTAAAATCTCCTAACTTTTGCCACAATCACTACTATTATGAAAATTTTGCCATGCATCCTACCATCCCTCAAGTTGTTTAAAAGGGATTATCATCATTCCTCTTAGATCTAGGGATGTCAACGGGGCGGGTTTGGGACGGGTCACCCATTTCCCAACTCCGTCCCATTTAAGAAAACGCCATCTCATTCCCGTCCCAAACCTGTGACGGGTCAGGATTTGGAATCCCATTCCCGTCCCAATTAAAAGTCCCCATCCCATTACCGTCTCGTCCCATTTACTATTTTCTTTCTACTTTTCTCAACTTTCTCAATACCTAAATAAATTACAAAATACATCGATGAACATTAAAGATAATTGTTACTTCTAAGAGTAAAATAAATTAAACCCCTTAAGGGGCATGATTGAAATTTCATTTTATTAAGGAGAAACTTAATTGTATAATACCTATAAAATAAATATAATAAAAATACATAAACATATATAATCGGGGCGGGGCGGGTTTTTAAGCCCTCATCCCAAACCTGTCCCAAACCCTGTAGGGTTTTTAAAAAAAATCCCAAACCCGCCCCAAACCCTATTAGGGTGAGACCCCAAACCCTTCCCAATAGGGGCGGGGCGGGGCGGGGCGGGGCGGGTACCCGGATAAACCCGCCCCGTTGACATCCCTACTTAGATCCAGCCAAATTTTAAGCTCCAAATTAATGTGATTCTAGGAAAAACTAATACAAACGGGCCCTTAGAGTTACATTTAAACCATCTCTATATATATCAAAATTTTCATACTAAAAGTGATTATGGCAAAACCTACAAGAACCCAACTTTGGCCGACCATTCTATCACCCCTCGATTCACTTAGAAGTGATTATCACCTCATCCCTTTATATCAAATAGCATTTTGAGTTTTAAAAGTGATTTTATGCAAAGATAATCCAAGTGAGGCCTTAATCAACCCTTGAATCCAAACAATTTTGGTTCTTCTTTGGACTGTTAATAACCATTACAACAAATATAAGGAAGATAAATACAAAAAAAAAAAAAAAAAAGTCTCATGTTCTTCCAACAGCCCCTGGTGGCAACCTTCACGAGTGCGGGGATGTCAAAGACATTCAAGGAAGCTAAATGAGTTTGTAAAAAAATCCCCATGCACAAGGTTGCATTAGGGGGTTATTGGTACGCAGATAAGATTTTTGTGCATGCTCTTAGCCACTTGACTTCAAGAGAGGTGACATCATGGCTGCAGGTTTTCCTAATTTGTCAACTGAGACAGCAATAGACAACTAAGAATAGTAATATTTAACAAAATCCAAAAGAACCCAGATATGAAATTTTGATTGCAACAGAGGTAGGTGTTTTAGATACCATGTAGAATAAAACATCCATATGTGTCCAAGACACCAAAAATTTCATATGTTTTTGTCTTTCCATCACCTTCCAATTACATATACTGGATTCAAATAAGCGATCAAGACTTACCTAGTACTTTGACAAGGAGGTTGCCACATCAATCACAAAGCGGTATCTAACGTCAGATTTGGCAAGTCGTTCAAGTGCCTCGTTGATGTCTTTCATCTGGATCAGCTCAATGTCTGCAGTTATATTGTGCTTTGCACAAAAGTCTAGCATCTCCTGTGTCTCTTTTATCCCTCCTATGTCACTTCCCCCAACAAGCTTCCGCCCTGCAACCGTAACACCATGACAGAAATTTAATTAAAAAAAGGCATAGAGAGAGTTAAGAAAAGTTCAAATTAAAAGGCATCATCCTAAAAAGCTTAGGTCATCAGAAAATGCCTACCAAAAAGTCCAAAATAAGGTTTTGTTTAAAGAACATATGTAGCTTTGCCAACACCTATTTATCTTTGACAATTTTAATCTCCAATCAAAATTTAAAATATACATTATAATAAACCCAAAGAGCACAAACCATCAAAACTGTCCAATAATGCTTTAACCTTTGTATTTTGGCAGATGAAGATTTTTTTTGGATTTTTAACTCAAATAATGCTATAATTTTTTAGCATCCAGCAAAATGTTTTTAGGCCATACCATATCATTAAACTTTTCAAAATCTTTCCTTTGGAATTACACAAACACCCTACCATGGATAGCATTTTAAATTATATGGCTTACCCAAAACTAAAGGGAAAATGGGCAATTCAAGGGGCTTATTAGGCAAGCCGACAGTGATCAGCTTTCCATTCAGCTTCAATAGCCCAAGCAGTGGAGCCAGGGGATGAACTGCAGACACTGTATCGATGATGTAGTCCATAGTACCCAGAGCTGCCTGCACATTAAAAGTACAAATTAACTATTTTCTCTAAACATGTTAATTATTAAAAACTTAATCCAAATAATTGGACAGAAATTCACAACAGTCCTAAATTTTTTGCTCTTCAGTAGGAAAGCAATGTCACGGATGGAGGCAATATCAAAAATTGGCTTGGGCTTTACAGCCTGGACCTAGAACTGCATATAAGAAACATTTTGCAGGTCTGGGCTCAGCCACCTCGCCAAAGTTAGCCCAGACTGTTCTATGGACCTCTAATTTTAACACAAGTTGGGTTGAATCAATAAATTTTAAACAATTAAATGGCACCTGTCCCATTTAGGCAGCCAATGATTGGGTTAAACAAGCAAACCTATAAGCCAATTTAATAGAGATCTGATACATATCCTAATGGTATACCTTCATTTTTGCAGGGTCACTGGTAACTAGAAAAGAATCAGCACCAAGTCTATCAATTGCCTCGGCCTCCTTGTGTGGTGAGGAACTAATGACAGTAACTTTCAACCCGAAGGCCTTGCCAAACTTCACAGCAACATGACCAAGCCCGCCAAGTCCTGCCACACCCAAATGCTTGCCAGGTTCAGTGATACCATAATATTTCATCGGGCTGTACACTGTGATCCCGGCACACAGCAGTGGTGCAGTTGCATCAGAAGGTAGGTTATCAGGAATGCGGAGCACATAGCTCTGGTCAACAACCACCATATCAGAATAACCACCGTATGTTTTTGTCCCATCATGATAAAGGGAGTTATAAGTTAATATGGCTTTGCGGCAGTAGTTCTCCAAGTCCTGTTGGCAGGGTTCACACGTCTTGCAGGAGCTCACTATGACCCCAACCCCAACTCGGTCACCTACTTTGAATTTCTCCACATTGCTCCCAGTTTTGGTCACAACACCAGCAATTTCATGCCTGCACATTAATACAATACATACAAATATTATCTATATAGGTTCCTTCAATATGTATTGGTAAGATTCCTTTCAAATTATTCCACAATCAAATCCAAAACTTATTACACTAGGTGCTAAAAATTCCAAAATTAATTACAACATTCTATTTAAATCTGGAGCCATTTAGGAACTTACAAGTACTTTCAACCTTAAATATGCTCATTCTAAATTTCTTCAATAATTAGCAGTGCATATACTCCATTTGTAAGCATGTATGTGGGTGTGGGTGTATTAGAGCATCCAACACAAAAGCTAAAGATCAAGAGTGGAGAGGCCCAACTAAGTTTACGAAGCAATCCTAAGCCCCTTGTTTGGGCAATGTGGGATAGAGTGGATTCTTCATTTGTCATCTACTTACACCAAGGCCCAAAATAATTGGGCTAAAGCCAATCCAACAACCCACCCGCACAATCCAATCACCATGTGGGTCGAAACCGCCCGCATATGTGGGCAGTTGTGGGTGACAATTCCTCTCTCCCGACGATATGCAGGTAGATTGTGGGTTAACCAACCCCAAACCCATTCCGGACCGACCCGTGACCACCCCTACTTGCATTCATGCACTTAAGAATGGGCCTCAGGTTTTTAGAGGAGCTCTAAAATTTCCTTGGGTGCTAAAAGTCACAAGAATAGTGCCAAGAGGGTAAGTTGGCTCCATTCATACACTTTGTATATCAAAGTTGGCTTCATTCGTACACCACTGATATCTACATTGATTGGATCTTTAACCTACATCGGGTGGTTGATAGTTTTTGAGACTTGGAGCATTTTGTAGCTTGACTGTGCCCATCGTAGACACAATCTTTGGTTCAATTGGGTCCCACATGTCACAAGAAGCAAAGTGTCGGAGTAACATCATTTTGAATGATTTTGGAACTCGGTGCTTTGAGATAGATGTAGAAGCCAAGTAAATTTAATATACTTCAATTGCCTACCCATATTAGGCATGATCTGAGGGCTGTGTTGAGATTGGAATAGATGGCTCACCATACAAGGTGTAGTACTAGATTGAACCAATATGTGTAGTTAAATTGCTGAATTAGTTGATAACTTTAGTAGCATTGATATGTCTATGGAAACAGTCATTGAAGAAAAAAGCCCATAAAATTTCCATGAAAGGCAGGGTACGAGAAATCAAATCATACATAAATGATCGAATCCTCGAACGCCCTGAAAATGCTATGAGGTATATGTAGATATCAATTACATATATGTAATGTACATAGCACCCCAATTTTATATTTCTAGATCCAATTTCTTCATCTATTCCCTTGATCTTTTTTCAATTCATCAGCCTACTCAAGTCCAAACCATTGGGACCCCTTAGAGGTTCTAACCAGGAACCCTGAGCAGACTGCCGGTGATAAGCCGGAGGAAGGTGAGGATGACGCCAAAAGCGAGAGAAACCCCATCCCTCTCTTTCCTTTTTTCGACCCCATGTCAATAATAAGAACCCCCCACTAGGGTGTGTCAAGAGGGGCATAATAAAACAATCAATAAGCTGGTCAAGAAAGTTTGCGCATATGGGATTTAGCAGATTCATTTCTGTTCGTATATGACATAGATTAATCTTTGGGGGTTGCTTTTAGACCTTAGTGGCATCGGCACCTCCTGCTGAAATTTTCCTTTCTAAGAAAATATAAAATTTACAACAATTCACGCCCTTATTACGGAGTATTTTAACTCTTTAACATATTGAACACATTTGTTTAATCACTTAAGGTGTATAACTAGAAATTATTAAGTTGTTCTTCTTTTGTTTCTCTTTTTCTTTTTCTTTTTTCCTTTTTCTTTTTTCTTTTTTCTTTTTCATTCCTTTTGTTACTATGGTGGGATATTAAATGAATGAACTGTTTATATTGTATATATCTGTGTAGTTGTCTAACATTCATAATTAATTAAATTTAACTATCTGACAAATGTGCTGTTTACAGAATAAAATATTCCCTTTTCATGTACACTCTTAGTGAGTTTTTTAGAACATTATAGAAACTTAGGAAAGGAGTGTCATGATAAAAATTGAATTCAGAATGACCTAATCCCCATCAAAATTTTAATCTCTCTTCAATCAACTTCTTTCATTCTTTTATACAAACAAATACATGCATTGAAAGGGGTCATCACCACCACACATAACCTCCTTCAAATCAATTTTTCAAAACTTATTGTTAGACTATTTCAAAGGGAGCAGAAAGCACAACATTCAGATGAAGAAAGATGTCAAAATAAAAATAAAAATAAAAAGATTGATGTTTTCTTCAATTGGTAAAGGGCAAAAAAAACACTAAGGATCCACAAGTTTAAGAGGTAGATTCCTTATTTCGAAGAAAATGCTTTTCTTCAAGAAGATATTTGCCTTTACAAATTCCACAATTGAGTATTATTGTGTTTCAATGGATTAAGAAAAATGATGTCCACATTATTCATGAAATTTGACAAGGTTATATTTCAAGTAACTTAGCATTGCCCATGTGTTTAGAGAAATATGAGAGCTCAACAGCAAAACACAAGATATAATTCACACATGAAAAAGCTTTATTTTGCTAATTCAATTTTAGCTCAGTTCAAGATGCACCATTTTTTCATGAAGAAATTTTAAATGGCTAGTTTTTGCATGTTGAGTTTACCAGAAACAAAATTAAACTCGATGGATCCATGTAAGATACACATTAACAATTTGTCACATGTCACAACAGAATATATTCCAACACAGCAGCAAAGAACATTTACAAGTGATGCCTTCTCCACTTCTCTATGTAATAACATCAGTTATGATATTAAAGAACTGAGGAATAACAGAATATATATATATATATCATGAGACATGATAAAATGAACTGAGATGAGCATCTTACCCAGGAACAATAGGGTACATTGTGACTCCCCAGTCATTCTTTAAACAATGCAAGTCAGAGTGGCAAACCCCACAGTAGAGAATTTTTATAGTGACATCATCATTGCTATTATCTCTGCCAATATGCAAACAATGCTTCAAATTAATAATAGTAATCATTTCTTGATTTTTATTGGAATGTTTCCAAAGAGATAGTAAATAATAATAGAGTAATGTTATACACGGCTACAAGAAATAACTACAAAAATCACTGCATTGAAGGAATATAGGTACTTTTGAAAATTCACCAAAAGGTAATTTTGGAAATTCATACTATTTCATTCTTCGTACCGATTTCGTACATTTTCTTTTGACTAGCCTTTTCCTAACAATAATTTTGACATTAATTACTCCACCAATGAAATGACAATATAGAAGACGTGAAATAATCTAGTTACTGTTGATCTAAGCCAACTAAGACTTATGGCTGTTGGATCGTTTCATGAAGACTTTTTTAATTGATGAGATAATCCAATGCCCATAAGTGCTTAGGTGACTTAGATCTAAGTCACCGGTAGCTGAATAGATAATTACTCTATAGAAGGCCCCAGCTCACATGATCAATGACAGTGCGTCGCGAGTCTGGATTCGCTGTTGATCTTGAAAAGATCAGTATGTGCTGATCTGCACGTCTTGAATGTCTTTTCAAGATCAAGAGCCAATACATGAGAGGAAAGCCATAACAAATTACCTATAAATTCAGTCATTAATATCAATATTTATATTCTTTGAGAATATGGCAAAAATTGTAAAGACAGTTACCATACAAATAGCCATAAAAAAGAGAGAAACAAAAAGAAGAGGATACAGTAAAAAGAAAATTATATATATATATATATATATATATAAAAGAAAAGACAAAGAGGGTCTCTTTGCATTGAAATGGGGTAGTAACTTCTAGAAATATAATAAAATAGAGTGAAAAGGACTTACCTCCTAGAAAAATGGAAGGGGGAAAGGATCCCAGAATCATCCCTTGCAGCCCACCCAAAAGCCTTTTGTGGGTGTTCAGCTTCTGGGGAATTCTCCATTCTCTCTCTCTAAACAAGACTGGTAGTGGGTATAATACAGGAAGAGACGATGAGGAGGATATAAAATGGTGGGGGTACCTGCAGAGTTGAAATGATATACATTGTAGAGAGAAAGAAAGCGATTTTAAAGGACGATGAGATGGAGGCGCGTGGATTTATGCGTTGGACTCGTGATCCGAATTCATGGGTATGGCAATCTGGAAGGGACGTGACGGTTGGATTCTTTAATGGTGGTTTCATTGCTTAAAGGAGCACTACTGCACAGTCTGTACTATTCACCCTCAGTGCTAGCACGGACTTTACTTGGATTGGTTCCAATTTAATTAAAAGGGATACGTCCGGATTAAATTGATGATTCAATTTTGGTTTTAGTTTTTATTTCAGTCGCTTTATTCATTTTAAAAAAAAAAAAAAAAAAAAAAAAAAAAAAAAAGACATTGAAGCAAAGTTTAGTCACGTTTAGATTAGTTTGGCTTAGAATTAATTTTGAAAAAACTATTACTCACATATCATTTTAAGAATATATTTAATTCAGCTCTTTTAATATCAAAATTTTTCATAATAAAAGTGGTTATGACAAAAGTTAAAAAACGGGCCTTGGTAAACTCTTGTATAATAACCCCTTAAATTATTGACAAGTGATTATCATTCCATTTCTTTAATATTAAGGGCAATTTTCAATGAATAAAATCCTAAGTTTCCAAAATATTACGCCTACGAACCCGATCCAAAGCTAATTACGCAAATATTTTTTTAGGACATAAATACCCTCCACTCATATGGGTATTTATAATTTGACCATTGAAATGGTCAAAAATTTTGTACGGATGAATTAAAAAAAAATTTGAAGAGTCACCAATAATCAACACAATCCTCAATTTTGTGTATAAATCTTCAATCCCCAATAATATAAAGGATCACCAGAATTACAAATAATCATCAATCCTCAGTATTACTAAGAATACCCAATAGACTAGACAATATTTGATTGATTTGATGTTTTTGAAAAGCATAAATTGAATGAATGACATGCATGATGTTGACGTCACATAAAGTGGATTGAGAATTCTTAACAATATTGGTGATTATTATATAAATTGGGGATTGGGGATTCTGTTTATTTTTAGGGATTATACATAAAATTGGGGATTCTATACAAAAAATTTGGGGAGGATATTGAATGACCCGTATTAAATGCTGACGTGACATAAAGTGGATTGGGGATTCTTAACAATATTGGTGACCATTAGATAAATTAGGGATTGGGGATTCTGTTTATTTTTGGGGATTATACATAAAATTGAGGATTCTGTACAAAAAATTCGGGAGCATTGAATGACTAGCATTAAATGTTGACGTGACATAAAGTGAATTGAGGATTCTTAACAATATTGGTGATTCTTAGATAAATCGGGGATTGAAGATTCTGTTTATTTTTGGGGATTATACATAAAATTTGGGATTCTGTACAAATTAGTCAAACTTCAATTTTAATGGTAATTTTGTCCAAAAAAAATAGTAATAGGTGTATATCCGTAATAAGTTTTGGATCGAGTTCGTATGCGTAATATTTTGAAAACTTAGGATTATTCATGGAAATTGCCCTTAAATAAATTGACATTTTAAATTTCGAAAATAATTTTAAACAAAATTAATCCAAATGGATCCTCAGGCTAACTATGAAATTCTTTTAAATTTTAGTTTTGCATACATAATTTATATTAATTACACATTTATCCTTATTAAATGTCCTTTCAACTTTTAATTTTTATTTTGTTATTTTTGACCTTACAACAAATTTTAATTTTTGACTCTCTTTCTTTGTCTTACCTATAAGAGTATTTCCAAAGGGGAGCTTCCATTTGGGGCTTCCATTTCTATATTTGAAAATATTATAGCATTTTCAAAGGGCTTCCATTTAGGATTGCCACTCCAAAATTGGGAGCTATATATGCCAAAAAAAAGTGCTCCAATGAGATGACATCTAAGGCTTCCAAATTTGGTAATAACATCATTGCCTCTCATATTTGGAAAATTATTTGGCAATTGCCATCTCCTCCCAAATACCATATATAATACTTCCGTCAAATTTAAAGTCTATTATTGGATCACAATTAAGTCAAGGAGGGACTCCCATTTTGGCACTGTAACATTCCCAAATATAAAAATTGAAGGCCAAAATAAAAGCTCCCCATTAGAGACGCTCTTACAGTGCCAAAATAGGAGCTTCTTCCCTATTTGACACCACTATGCTTCAATTAGCTTCCATACTTGTTTCCATTGTGGTCCAATGGACTTTAAATTAGAGAGAAATACGATATAGGGTATTTAAAAGGAGATGGCAATTACAAAATAATTTCCCTCATGTATATGGGAGGCATTGGTGGCATTGCCAAATTTGAGAGCCATGGATAGCATCCCATTGGAGCAACTTTTTTTTTGACATAGCTCTTAAATTTGGAATGACAATCCCGACTGAGAGCCTATTTGGAGATGCTCTAATAAGTGCATTACATTTTTATAAATAAATAAATAACTCATCATTTATGTCTCACAACTCTCTCTCTCTCTCTCTCTCACTCTCTCTCTCTCTCTCTCTCTCTCTCTATATATATATATATATATATCAATCTGTAGCTTCTCAAGTTTTTGTAATCAACAACCAATCAAAAGTTATTCCTACCATAATAAATTTCTAGCTATTTGTCTGGTCTCTCTGCTGATATGGGTTTGTTTGAAATTTATCCTTTTCGTTTTTCTATAGCCCAATTAGCATCCATCATTCAAGAGCCTCCTCATGGTAGGTTTTAAATTAAACCTGTACTCTGGCCAGCTCTTAAGATATCATTTAAAATCCATCATAATCGTTTAAGGCATTGCCTCTTTAATGGGTCTAGCAAAGTAGATTCAGGATTTAAAACTGTTTCTTCTGGTCAGTTGTAAGAAAATATTTTATAAGAGAGAGAAACTATTGGATTTATTTTTTCTCATAAAATGCTCTAATTTCCGATTCCTATTGCAGGAATTCATTTTCAACGAGTTTTACAGAGAGAGAACAAAATTTTCAATCTAAATTTACCATTAAATTTTAACACATATACATTATTGAAAAGATTAACTATTTCATCCAAAATTCTCGAATTTTCTAAGTTTGTCTAAATTTATGGTCTAAGTAACTAAATATTAAAATTTTCCATTTTTTAATAACTAAGAAAAATGGAGTCAGGGTAAGGGAGTTATGCCTACTAATGACAAAAACTCTATGAAGAAATCAAATTAATTAGCGATTAAATGAATATGAAGCATTTTAATGAACAATATGAAAATAAATAAATAAACAAAACTAAAAATATATTACAAAGTACTTGATCGATGCACCAAAAGCCCGTATGTAATCTTTAATATTGTAGCAAACTATCGTGATTTGGGCTTTTATCCAAAGTCGCCCATAAAAAAGCCTACATGAATTTGCCTTGTTGCTTTTAAGTCCACAAATTTTATTTATAGCCCAACAGAAGCACTCTAAATTATATTGCCAAATTTATAAGCAATGACCCAATACTTTTTTCTATCAAAATTAAGGCTTAGATTTCACTTGGGCAGCATCTTGTGCACAAAATTTCGCTAGCCTGACCACAAATGGTTCAATATATGAGCACCAATTTGCAATTCAAAACGATCTATGCCCTTTCAGATTGCATGCAATTAATAACCAAATGAAGTACTGTTGGGGAGTAATTAGTTAATTTCAGGAATATTCTTTATTCCAATTATTTATCTTTGAGTTAACCAAATGACTATATTCTTCGCATTCCAATTATTTTACAACGACAACATTTACCCAAAGCAATTACATGATTCTATTTATATCTAAGGTTATTTCCACATTTCTATTCTTACGTACTCCATTCAAATTCACGTACAACGGATCATAAGAAAGAAAAGTACATTCTCTCCTTTCCTATATTTTTTTGAAATATATAGAAATAGAAGTTCTATATATTAATGATAGTTTAAAATATGTGCATGGTTTAAAATTTGGTCCTTAAAACATTACTAAAACGAAAAACACCAAAACCATACTCCAAAACCAGATGCGATTTATGGACGATCGCAATTAAGAACAAGAAAGTGAACAAACCAAATTAGAGAAACTGATCAAACAAGACCTTTGACATATATCCCAACTATATATGATAGAAAATTTAATGGAAAGGACACATAATTAGTATTAAAGTTTGCAGTTGCTATATATATATCTTCTCTATGCCATCACCATGAAACGGGCCAAAGGCAGAGATTGTAGTGGTGAGCCAACAAGAGGAGGAGGCGCAACAGGACCAGACGATGCATAGCAGTAGCCTTGCAGTATGCTGCCTTCCTCTGCAGTGAAACCAAGGGAAGTGAGCATAGTTGGCCAACAATTATTAGTGATCATAGTAATGGCTCGGCAACACCCTGGACCGATTTCGGTCTGTCCATTAAGGAAGAAAACAACAATCTCATTTGTGCAAGATTTTAACTCCATAAGTGCGTTCCAGCAACAATGCCTCCGCTGGCTTCGAGCCTTGTTGCAAGGTTGAATCCTGGTTTTGTGGGCATCTCCCTAGAAGCAGTTGCACTTGCCATGAAGCATAATAAGATTGCCAGCAAAAGAAACACATTTTTGAGAGCCATGATATATATCAACTTAATTTAGTTAGTTAGGGAGAGAGAGAGAGAGAGAGATGGTCAGAAGGTGAAGGTTGGGAATCTATTTATAGAGTGATCGAGCTAGGGAGAGGAGAGGACTGCCACTAAAAAATTGATTACTAGCTATTTATTAATTAATTAATTAATTAATTATGTGGTTTAATTTTCTAATTAACCCAAAAGGGCTTTTAGATTATGGGTTTTTGGGACTGTTATCGACCAGATATATCCCAGTACTTGGAGGCCAAAGAGCGCATCTGCGCATGAAACTTTCATGCAATATAAGTCTACGTACGTTTAAAGAAGCTCATTCATTTAGCTTAATGAAATTTAGTATCACCCTAATAAATCTCTGATTATTGAGTTTCCCTTCTCCCGGCCATAATGGCCTGAGCCTCTCCGAATCCTCATTAGGGGATTTCTAGTTATAACTTATAAGAGGTATATATCTTTGTGTAAATTAAACACGTACTGCAGGATGATATATATGATGGAATTATAAAGATTAGTTTCTGAAGAACGTACTAAAAATCTATCAAACCAGTATCATGTTGATCAAAAGTTAAGGATCATCAAGATTGAGGCTGATTAACAAGACAAGAAGACCAATTTTCACTTAATTCCTTGCTACTGCCTGCAAATTAATGTAAAAAAAAAAAAAAACATGTAGTGAATTTTGAAACGTTCATGTTACCATATATGTACACAGCACAATGGAACAGATCGGTCAACATTGCCTTTTTTTCTTTTTCTTTTTTTCCAGTCAGCTGTGGCATGGCTTTCCCCAGGCAAAGTTGAGGATTGGGGTTGTTTGGGAATCCACTGAACCGGTTTTACCGGGTACAAGGTGGGCTCAAATAGTTATTTCCATGTTTGATAAGTGCATGACAGGCATTTATCAGGTTCTTTATTGTTCCAAAAAGGGGCCAAAAGCAGGTTACCCTGTTCCAAGGGTAAAGCTGGTTTTCACCAAAACCATATTCCGGTTCTCAAAAAAGTCAGCAACATTTGGGGAAGATGCTTCTCCTTTATCTTTCATCGCACAGAAAAAGTAGGCAAAAATCTCATTTCATTACCAAATCACAGTGCATTCACAGTTAATATGGAAAAAGATGGTTTTCACCAAAACCATATTCCGGTTCTCAAAAAAGTCAGCCACGTCGCCTTTTGCAACTCTCCTGCACTTTTCACTGCAAGGACATTTATCAGAAAAAAACACATTGCATTGAAGATTACCAACCAATGACATTTGGGGAAGACGCTTCTCCTCTATCTTTCATCCACAGAAAAATAGGCAAAAATCTCATTTCATTACCAAATCACAGTGCATTCACAGTTAATATGGAAAAAGATGAGTTCTTTTTCTCTCTTTTTTTCAAGTTTTCTTTGTGATTTGTTTATGATTGTGGGTTTTTGAAAAAGCTTGATTTTTTCTTTTAATTTCTTGGCCATTTTTGTTCAATGAGTTCCGTGAAAAACTTGGATTTTTTTATTATTATTGTTTCTTGGTCGTTCTGAGTTTTGTAAGCTCTCAAGCTTGAAGAACAAAATAAGTGAAAGAGAATAAAATGTTAGAACGTGTATAGCTATCTTCACAAGCCTTTGTTTTACTCTGTTCTATAGCATTGGCCATCTTCACAAGCCTCAAATATGCTTTGGTACAAAATTTTCTTCTAATCGTGTCAACAGGGCCAGCCTTGAGGATTTGGATGCCCTAGGCGAGCTCCTAAAAAAATGCCCCTATTGACTAAATTTTTTTTTTTTCAAATTTTAGTTATTGAATCTTAATTTTTCATAAGCTAAAATCTACAGCAATCAATTCACAACATTCGAACCTCCTATCATCATTACAAATATAATTAAGACATATAATCATCACAATTATCAACCACCATTAATGAGACATATCATATTATTATTAACGGAAAGCGGAAGCAATCTAGCAGGGCCCACCCATCCCATGGCCAAGAATAATACCAAAGCTTATACACATCCAAGCTGAAGAAACATTTCAGGCTATGACTCCTTACAACATAATGTGAAAAGTTAGTTGCTCCTAAAAGACTTAGTGTTAAATAAAAAATAAAAGAAATCTCGTGTCTCCACCAATTCCTCCTTTCTGTTCGGAAGAAAAAAATAATAACTTTCTCCTAGCATTTCTATTCTTATTCAATGTGCTGTATAGATAAATACGAAAAGCTCAAAACCATATTCATAGAAGTGCATAGCTAAACATGGATTAATATAAAAGCACGAGAAGCAACATATATATAAATAGACTGTGAAATTATAATAGTCCATGATCTGTCTTGTAAATAATAAGACAATGACTTCAAAATTGAAAATTCACACTGGAAAAAGTCCATTTGAAAATTGAAACAGAAACCATCTCCATTTTAAAGTTTAGCAAGCATAAAATCTAAAGAGCTTACCGGTTGGAAGTTCAAAAGAGCCGTCGCCGTCAGGAATAGAGGAAGAGAGCCGTCGGCCGTCGCCGTGAGCCGGAGAGGAAGAGGCCAAGAGGGAAGATTGAAGAGAGGCGAGGAGTAGGGGTGTGCAAAAACCCGCCCAACCCGCCGGACCCGACCCCACCCACCCCGACCCCATCCGCAATCCGCGGTTACAATGGTTAGGCGGGTTGGGTTGGGTGGATTTGATGAATTTTTGGCGGGTGGGATCGGTTGGCGGGTATAGAGGTGACAACCCGCCCTAAACCCGCCACCACCCGCCAAATAATTATATATAAATAAATAATATATTTGAATAAAATAAATTTCATTCCTACGTTATATTTTCCATTAATTGGATATGCTTGCAAGTTTGTGTTTTTTATTTCTTTAGAGATGTTTATTATGATAGTTTGAATATGCACTTATTAGATTTGATATTCTTTCAATTTTGAATGTGAAACCATATGTTAGTTTGTAAGATTTTTTAATAATAATAAACCTATATTATTATGTATCTAGTTAGTAGCTTCTATTGTTGTAGGGCAATTTATTTTGACACTTTAGTTTATTACTATTGGAAGAATTGTTTGGATTATAGTTTAATTACTAAATAACACAATATTGCATTGTTATATACGAATTTGAGGTGTTTTTACTTGTTAAAAAGATTTTAAGAACTTTAGGTGTTTATTAAAAAAAAATAGTAATACTTCACCCGCTCAATCCGCCCAACCCGCCGGTTGAAACCCGCTATATATTTAATCAATCCGCCGGTTATTGAGGTAGGCGGGTTGGTTGGCGGGTGTGAGAATTAGCCACCCGCCAAGGGCGGGTTGGTTGGCGGTTTTACCCTCCACCCGCCCTCACCCGACCCGCGCACACCCCTAGCGAGGAGTGCGGTCTGCTGTGTGGCCGTGAGGGGGAAGGGTCGAAGGGAAATGAGATTTCGAATTTGGGTTTGAAATTTAGGAATTTGGTTAAGTGAATTGGGGGAAATCAGATGGAGGATTGGGCTGGTCCGGCTGGATTTGGGCTCACTGTTATTGGGCTGTTCGAATTATTTGGGTTGTAATTTTTTTTTTTTTTTGGGCCTGTTATATCTTTGTGCTGGATTAAATTTATTGCATTTGGGCTATAGCTGTAGCTAATTCCTTGGCAAAGAAGTGCCCCTATAGTTGAACTTGTCTGATTGATAATGCTACAAATTCCTGCTTTGCTTCAGATTTTTCTTCTCGTATGGCAGATTGCTAATGCTAGTTGAAGTTGTTGAGTTGGCCTATAGTTAAAGATGTTGGCCACTGCTTGGGACTTGGGGGCATGAAATAATTTATTTATCGTTTAAAAAAAGAATAGAAATATTGCTACTCAAGTCATGGCTTGAAATTTGCAATATATTGTTGTCAATTTTAATTTATAGATTGGAATAAGGAAATGCAATAACATTAAAGAATGATTCTCTGCGACATTAAAGGGAAATGATTTTTTTTTTTTTTTATATATATCTTTTTCATTTGGGTATGCTTCTAAACTTTTGTTTTTGTTAAATTAACTAAATTTTAATGGCCTATTTTATAAAAGAGCAACTTTAGAATATTAAAATAATAAAAAATACTATAGCAATAGACACTTTAACCCGAAATTGAAAACCACCCGATGTGTCCTGCTTTGAGTGGTTAAGTCTCTCCTCTCAAACTGCTTCTCTCTTCTTTACACATCACTCAAATCATAACACGTCAAGGTAATTTTTAATTTCTGGTTAAAGAGTCGGGTGATATAAAATTTGAATCAAACATATAGAAAAGAATCAGGATAGAACTCTGTTTTAGACAAACAGTCTATAAAATGAAAAAAGTTCAGATATAATTTGTCTGAAGAAAAATTAGACAGTTAAATTAGTTCTGAACTAGTATAAATCAAATTCTTGAATTGCCAAACAGTCCCTTGAAGTTGCAGAGATTTTTCCATGAGCCTCTGAGAAAAAATAATTTCACATATGACCTTGTGGAAATTTTTTTTTTTACAGATGACCGTGTTGACCTGGTCAACAGTCGCGTGGCAAAATTAAATATAAAACCGCTGTTCAAACCGCGGTTATTTAGGTGCCTCTCTGCTAACTCTGCAGATGCATGGAAGGGAACCCGAGAGAGAGAGAGTGCTGTTGACGTTTTGCTGTAAAGCCTTTGGGAATGAAAGCTATAGATAGATCAAAAGCATGGAATCCATGAAAAAAGACATAGAGGTAAAAGAGGAAGCATCTGCCATTGAATAGCTTGAACCCACGCGCCACCATCCCCGCCGAGAACCCCCAAACCATTGTCTTCATCATACTCATAGCAGGCCACCATCGCCGGAGTCTTGCATACAACCGCCGGTGAGTTCGATGACATCCGGCGAGCCCCGACCTCCGGTAACTCCCCTGCCGCGACTTGAATATCACCGCCACCCTCTTTGTTCATTTCTTTTCTCTCTCTCTCTGGGGTTCCATTTAAACCGCAACTCGATCAATTGCAACCCAGAAAATTTAAAAAATAAAATAAATAAATAAATTCTGGACATAGAGCAAGGGCTCTCTTCCAAGGAAGCCCTTATCAATAAACTCAACCAAGAATTGGATTCGAACGGGTTTGGGGTACAGTAAATGGGTTTGGGAGGGTGAAGGGGTTTGGAGAGGTAGAGTGAGTGAGAGGGACAAAGCATGGATGAAGCCATGCAGGTGTGAGTGATGGTAAATGCCCCCTTAAATATTTTTATATCAATTTTATATGTTGAATTTTTATAAATCTAAAATTCGGCTCCCTCAATTTTTTTTACCCGTTTATTTTACTCTCCTATCTTCTTCTTCTTTTTTTTCCTTTTTTTTTTAACTCGTCATTATGTACTTGATAAATAGAGTTAGGTTTGATTTGTCAATTATAGGAATTAAGCAAATCTTTGATGGCTTCATGAATGAGAGCTTAGTTGTGTTTATTGAGAGAATCACATTTGATAGTATTGATAAAAATATCTCCAAATGATATGTCATTTGAGCTGTCATTATCAAAATTTGGCATCGACACTCAAATAAGTTGTTCCAATGATTTGACATCTGGGATGCTAAATTTTGGCAATGGCACATAGAGTTGCCAAATTTGGCACCTTAAATGGAAAATATCATTTGTGCCAGGCCATATTTTTCCTTCAAAAAGTAGAAAATGCCAAAATATAACATTAATGCATTGGTGGGTCTTCGAATAGGAATCAATTTTCTAAAAGATCCTGGCTTTCATGCTTTGGTGGGTCTCCGAGATCCTTTCGATGCCAATTTTTTTATTCCCTTCCATCATTCCTTAAGTCCCATAGGTTTGATCCTGTAGAATCTTACCCATTTTCTCATTGAGCGAAGGGTACGAAATAAATCATATTGATTTTTCGATCAAATATGTGAAATCCTCAGTTTTTTCCTCTTCCTCTATCCCTATCCCATAGGTACAGCGTTTTAATCAATAGAGAACCTTTTCTTCGGTATCTGTATGAATCGATATTATTACATTCCAATTCCTTCCTGATACCTCCCAAGGAAAATCCCGAATTAGATCCCAAATTTGATGGGTTAGTGTGAGCTTATCCATGCGGTTTTGCACTCTTCGAATAGGAATCCATTTTTTGAAAGATCCTAGCTTTCGTGCTTTGGTGGGTCTCTGAGATCCAGCACATATGTGCCAAAATTGGCATGATGCCATTTGGTACCATTTGAGGTGCCAAATTTGACATTGGTACATCAAATGACATGGATGTATTAGTGATGCTTTAATTAAACCATCATTCAACAGTTTTAAAAGATAGGTCACCGTTGAGGACAATTGTAAATGTATTGAATTAAAATATCATTTATCAAATATTAATGAATTATAAATTTTTGCAATTTTTTTGGTCAAACTAACACGATAGAAAAAAAAAATGATGGAAAAATTTCTCGATTTTTTAAATAGAATAAACTATTAACAATTAATTAAAATTTACCCCCCACCCAAATTCCTAGCTTTGCGCCTAGGAGAAAGAGAGGGTGAGGGGGTAGAGAGAGGGAAATGGAGAGAGAGAGAGAGAGAAAGAGAGAAGTGGAGCTACTGCTACCAACCCATTTCCCATTTTAAGAGTTTAAACCACTAAATTGCATGTTGATTGTAATATACTTTTTAAATAAATAATTTTTCAACGACTCTTGATTGTAATATACTTTTAAAATAAATAATCTTTAAACGACTCTCTCAAATGGATCCACTTGAAAAAGCAAGCGTTAGATTAGATATTTTGAAAATTAACCGTTAGATGACATATTTCGCTTATATACATGATGCATGCCCAAAATCACATTGATCAAATGGCTAATGTTTCAAAAAAAAGAATTATGAATTATAAAAAGTTGTAACAATTTTCGATAGTTTTTTGTACTTCGTCTCAAAAATATGATTTAAAAAAAAATTTAATTGTTTGATCAATGTGATTTTTTGTATATATGATGTGTTATGTGTACACAGATATAACTTAATCCAATTGTTAGTTTATCAAAATACCTATTCCATATTGGTTTTACAAACCATATGTCAAATTATGGATAATGTGGTGTGCGTAGGACCAATAGTAGAAAAGATTTTGATAAATTGACTGTTGGATTAAATACAATTGTTATGAATTTCATGTTTGCAAAAAATCATTGTGATCTAATCGTCAGTTTATGACAAATGTTCATGAAAAATTATATTAATTTAATTCTTCAAAATGTCACAAATTTTATCCATTTTTTTTAAATAACTATTGGATCATGTGCATCTAATCCAACGGACAGTTTTTCAAAATCTATTTTGTATTTATCCTTATAGAATATAGACCATAGAGATCATTTTACACATAAACAACATAGTTGTATAAAGTGCAACTTATAACGACATCGTTCATGTCATCGTGAATAGAGATAAAACTTGAATAATTAAAAAGAAAGAGAGAGTTAACAAACTTAACACAATAAGGGAGACTTAATTTATTATATAGGAAATATATAAGAATGGTTAGAAAATGTTAGTTTGTTAGTGAGATCACCGAGATGGGAGAAAATCAAGTAACCAATATTATTTAAAAATGGTTAAAATTGATGGGAGGGACATAAAAGTTAGGAGGTCATTAATAATTTAAATTCTATTATATATTATATATAATAGAATATATAAAATATAATTTATGTATCATATAAAATTATATATTTTAAATATAAAATTTATATAAACGGGGATTGGGAATCCCCGTAGGGTGGGGATAAATAGGCGGGGCATTGTAAACCCGTCCCCGCTCCATACCCCGACGGGACAAATATTTCTAACCCCATCCCCGCCCCGTACCCTAAAAATTCAAAAATAACCCGCCCTTATAGGTATAGGGGTCCCTGCAGGGATGGGGTAAATTGCCATCCTAAACCCTTCTCCCTGACTCAAACCCATGACGTGGAACCTGTTCTTAAATAGTAAGAATTGATCACTTAAAAAAGAAGAAAAAAAATGATAAAAATATACAAATTTGTGGATGATTTCCATTACAGTGGGTTCAAGAACATTTTCTTACCTCCTTTTTCTACATGAACACTTATTTAAAGGACCTCTTGGGTAGACATGGATTCAAAGAAAAATGCTAATGTCCCAAATAATTTGATGGATGATCTAATTAATCCTTCACTTTTTCAATAAACTCTTTCCTTGATAATGAATGAAGTGCTTGGATTCTGTCGGAAAATATAAAACAATATTACCTCAAAAAATAAAAGACAGGTGAAGTAAGGCGGGTTGAGGCGCGGATTAGGTCGCTCTCTTTAAGACGATTCGCGCAACTATGTAAAATTTGATGCAATAGTTTCACGTTGCCTCGAGGATACAACAAGCCCAACCACCCACTATTATTTTTTCTAAGCATGCACAACTTTTAAGAAAATTTGAAGTTTCACACAACACCTTTCTTTGCCCAAAGAAAACTCACAAAAACACTTAAAGAAAATATGAAAATGATAGAGAATGAAAGAAAGAAGAGCGAGTTTGTGAATTGGTGAGTTAGAATGCCTAGAGTAGTCCTCTATTTATAGATGTAGCAAGGTGTAACCTATGCTGTAGAATTAAACATGGCATTCACTCAATTTGTGAAGGTTATGAGAAAAAATTCAAATCTGAAATCAATTCTGTCCATATCAGATGTAGGTTACAAAGTTTTAAAAAATAAAACATGTGTTAAATCTGATTTCATTTGAATATGAATAGCAGTCTGAGTAGGAGAGCTACAGCTGCTACATCATACCTCCACCACCTTCTTCCATTCTTGCGCACGTGAGGTGCCATGTTCTCTAAGCCTTCACTAAGTATGAGTGAAGAAGAAAGCTAATAAACCACTTTCTATTCTCTTCTCTAACCACTGCGGGACAAGGGAAGATATGTAAGTTTTATATAGGTAAGTTTTATTAAAATACACCAATAGATTCATTTGAGATGCTTTATTAGAAATTTTTTTGGGATGTATAGCATTGCTTTGGTTTATATCTTGACAAAGTGAACACATATATAGTCGAGTAACACTTATTTAAAGAATCTTTGACTGATTATATTGTACTAGAAAAGGTATTTTTTATTTTGGTTTTCTCGTGTAGTTCCCCGTGATTTAAAATCATGAAATTCCAGGATAATGTTTCCTTATGAGTCTAGTTTATAACAAGGTATACATTGAGCCTTAATTCATAGTATTAACTTCCTAGAATTTTGTATATTATTGGTTGGTCAAATTTGACCCTGTTTTTACAGCATTTTATTTATGCCTTAATCCATTTTTTAAATGTATTAAATTGTATTTTTACTTAAGATTAGCTTTTGGAAGTCGTAGCTTTTGGAAGCAAGTTTTGAGCAAAGACGAGTAGAAGAATTGTGATTATATAAATTGCATATCTTGTCTCTTATTTTATATATGACCATTTTGGTTGTGATCTTTCCTTTTCTTTCCCCCCCCCCTCTTTTTTTTTTTTTTTTTTTTTTTTTTTATCATTTTTGAAAAATTAAAAATACACCACATGTGTTATACTATACGTATAATTTTTTGTAAAAAAAAAATATTTAAAAGAAATCAAATATAATGCAAACAATGTAAATAAGATGAGATATTTAATATTATTAAAATTTTGGGATTAAAAAAGTTTGAAAAATCTAAATTGTATAAAAATGATATTAAATTAATACATACAAATTATATAAATTATAAATTTTTCAAATTATAAATTTTTTAAAAAAAGCGTACTAAAAATATTAGCAAAACTATATATATTTTTGTAGAGGAAATAAGAAATAGAAAGTAATTTATTTGGTATTTTATAATAATTAATTGTTTTAAAAATCATGTTTTATCAAGAAATGAATTAGGATTTGAAATAAATTTAATTTAATTAAGAATATTTTTATTTTATTTTGTAGAATTTCATATTAACAAAATTTTTTTGATCAAATTCAGTGTGATTATATTTAAAAAATTGAGTTTTACTTAAAAATAAATTAATATTTATAAATAATTTTAAATCAATTTTTTTAGAAAGCATATTTAATTATTATGATGGGTGGAATTTTGGAGTTGGGGATTTGGAATTCTTAGAAAAATTGGGGATTTTGTGTTAATTTGGGGATTGGGGATCCCTTTTTAAATTTGGCATTCTAGCTATTCATTCTTGGGGATTGGAGATTATATATTAAATTGGGGATTCAGTGCAATATTGGGGATTGTTAACAAAATTTGGATTTTTGATTTTTTTTTTTTTTGTTGCCTACATAAGGGTATTTTGGTCTAAAAAAACTATTTATGTAATTATCTTTGGACCGGGTTCGTTGATGTAATATTCCGAAAACTTATGATTATTGACATATATATAATGGCATTTAAAAAAAAAAAAAAAACTGGTTAATCACTTTGGTATTTTATTCTTGCAACTCTTGTTTTTGTAATAAAACACTTTTAAACCAGCGTCAAACTACGTTTAAGTGGTATATATTAATTACCAATATTTTTATGGGTGTTATACCAATAGGACCCTGATATAAGATGCCTATACTAAGAGGTCACTCACCAAATATTAGTTTTTGAGAAAGTAAAAAAAATATATAAAAAAATGACTTATTTGTCCATCATTACAGATGCTAGTTTCAAGATATTTTCCAAATTGAAAGAATGATAGGATGAAGCTGAATTTCTAGGGCCAGTTTTCACGGGATACATCATTTCCTGTTAAACGTGGCAAAGTTTGGGTTTTTTTT
>JAESVK010000479.1:2330945-2378692 GCA_017140935.1 Hamamelis virginiana | reverse complement strand
GAGAGAGAGAGAGAGAGAGAGAGAGAGAGAGAGAGAGAGAGAGTCTCAACAAGGGAATTGCACCATACCTTTTCTCTATACATATGCCTAAGCTTCCCAGCCTCCTCATCCATGGGTTGATCAAGCTTCTGATCCAAAACCCACATACTACCTTTGTTATCATCGTCTTCTTCTATCTCCACTCTTGAAGCCATTTAAACTCAAATTCAACTGATTCTTCCCCTTTCACCAATTAGCCTCTCTATTCTCCCTTCTTCTTGATTTTTTTCTCTCTATATTGACACCCACAAACTCATACATATATCCCAACCAAACCCAATTCTAAAACCTTCTAATCAAACCAATCTAAATGAATAAAAACACAAAAATTCCAAACCCAAACATTAAAATTCAATATTCACTAAAAATCTACGCTCTACTAAAAATCCTCAAATTGAACCAATCTAAAATATAAATTATGGTTCCAAAACCAGTTTACTAGGCCTAGACTTAATTTTCAGTTCAATTCCAAACAGAAAGTGACCTAAAAGTTGAAACTAACCAAGAAAAGTTGAAAAGGAATCAAACCAAAACTAAATTACGGAAAGCTCAATTAAGTCCCCCCCAAGCAAAAAGCGAAAAGGAACCAAAACTAAAGATTACAAATCTCTAATTGAATGCCACCAAATTCACACACACTAAAACTGAACAAAAACCCCATAGAACAGCTCAGGAATACCTCATATAAATGAAGCCACCCACCCCCAAAAATAAAGTTGAAAATTTATCTTTATTACTTGGTTTTTACTGAAATTCTCTAGTGGGGTCGGATTGAGAGGCTCAATCTCAGCCACATAACCAAAAACAAAGCCACAATATCACAAACTCGTGAACCAAACACGCCATATAATTTGAATATCTGAACATTCAAGGTCGGTGTATCACAAGAACTGAAGCCCAATTCGCAAATGAGAAAAGAGAGACGAGAAATAATTGAAGGCTGTAACAGAAATAAGCATTGTTTTGTGCAGACTATCAAGCTCCTTTTTGCTGTTTTACTGTAGAGGAAAACAGAACTTTCTCTGAAGTGGGGCTGTGTGTAGGAGATTAAATTCGAGAGGGATCCAACAGTTTCTTAATCTTCTCTTTTGATTTTTGTTCTCTGTTTATTTTGCTTAATTGTTTGAGGTTTTGCTCTTCTGGATTTGTGAAAGTCATTTTGGTTTGATTGTTTTGAAGGAGGGATAGCTTCATTACGCACAGGGCTTTCCATGATGCTTTGGCAGAGGAGAGTGTGAGGGCTGATACTCAGACCGGTGAAAGTGGTTCGAGTCATGTAGTCTAATAAAAAAAATTAAGGACATTTCTGTTATTTTACATGCAAAATATATTCACGTCACAATTGTTCAGTCAAAAAAATAGATGGCCAACTAACAGAAGGGACCAATCTGCCAAATTTTGAAAGTGTAGGGGTTCAATTGTTCACTTTTAAAGTGCAGGGGTGCAAAGTGTTTTTGGCCCTTAGTACAGGGGAGCAAAGTGTATTTTTTCCAAAAAGAAAAATAAAAAGAGTCCAATAATGCAACTTAATTTTAATGAACTCTTTGAGAATAAATATAAAAAGGAGACTGAAGAGGGTAAAAACCGTTAACCGATCTGATGATGACACGTGGACAAAATAAAGCCAGAACTCATGGATGGAATTCAACCCGGTCTCTTTCTTGTCACCCAATCTCAATCAGGTGGGCCGATCACTACTAAACCGCTTCATCATTACAGCTCAGAACTAGCCAAACAAAAGGAATCTATACTAACTGATTCCGACCACCTGCAACAAATCATGCCACCCTTTAACATCTTATATCAACAAGCCGTTACACCATTAGCACAATTCCGACATTGCCCCTGAACGGCCACCAGAAAGGGAACAAAGCACTCGAGTGCTGATTCCCACGATCACCCTATAAAAAAAGGAGGCCACGCCTCATCGGCAGGTACGTAATATGACCCCATCAGAAAAACACTCTTTACATTCTCTGAACACTGACTTTATCATCGGAGTTTTGTAGGTGGAACACCACATCAGTGTGAGAGATCGAATCCTCGATCAACCGAGTCCCTGATTTGCCTACCCGGTTATTTACCCATTTTTTGACATCATCAGTTTGGCGCCCACCGTGGGGCCCGAAAAATAACACTTTCGGTGATCTTCCCTTTAACAAAAGAAGATCAACATCAACAATGGTGATCACTCGATCCGGAGTTCTTAACAACAACGATCACAACGTCCCCAGTATGGTAAACACCTCGTCCGTATTACCACAAATCAGCAACCCATCTCATCACGAACAACCTGAGCCGACAGAAAGATATTCATCGCCGAACGCGCAACAGTGCCCATCTCACGAGTCTCCGGTAGTTCTCCCTCCTCAGAACGAAATAGGGTTGTCTTCAAACGATCCCTACCAGCTCCAGTTCCTCAATATGCAAAAACAGATGGAGAACATAGCCCTTATCATTTAGACGTTAACTCGTCAGCAAGAAATACTTCTATCCCATGAGGCTCATAACAACTTCCCCCAGCATCCACCGCCGATCACGACCTTACCTTAGTGGGTCAGTGCGCAGGAGATGGTCCGACCACCTCCCCAAGATGGGTAACAATCGAGAGCAGAAGATCGGGTCCACGAGACGAAAGAAATAGACGTCAAGAGGATGAAGGACGCAGTTTGGAGGTCGGATCTCGAAGGAGACCGACCAACCTTGAACGACCACACCAGGTCGGCAACCTTGCGGTGAAGAGGTCGCAAAGAACAAGAGGATCAACGTTACGACGTCTTCGACTTGAGCCGACTCGCTATATCCAAGAAGGAACGAGCCGACCTGAGATAACAGACCTGATCCAGTGAACATCAACAACACTTCCCCGTTTATTTCTAGGATTCTTCGCGAATCCCTACCTGATAAGTTCAAGTTACCAACCATAGATTCATATGAAGGAACAACCAATGCGAGAGAACATGTGCTTACCTTCAAAGATCACATGTACCTTAAGGGTATTTCGAATCCAATAATGTGCCGAGCCTTCCCGATGACTCTCAAAGGGCCAACCTGAACCTGATTCCAAAGGTTGGCTCCAAATTCAATCGGCTCTTTCTAAAGCCTGAGCGCGGCATTAGTGGCTCACTTTGTCAGCAGCCACCGAACAAAGAGATCGGCTACCCGTCTCTTGAATTTTGAGCAGGAAAAGGAGGAGAGCCTGAAGTCATACATACAACGTTTTAGCTCAGCTATACTCAAAGTCGACGTGTTGAACAAAGGAGTGGCAATAACTGCCATGATAAAGGGCCTCAAGACCAAGAGCCTCAGATTCTCATTCGTAAAAAGAGAACCAAACTCTTTAACGAGCTCCTGGAAAGGGCAAGAAAATACATCGGAGTCGATGAAATTTTCATATTCGACAAAAAAAAATCCAAGAATCAACACAGAAGAGAAAGGATCGGAACCAGATGAAAAGAAGCAACCAGAGAAGAAGCAAAAGAATGACACTACTGATGGACACCGATCTCCAACAAGATAATTCTCATCTTTTACTCCATTACGTCTTCTGATCAACACAATTTTTAGTCAAGTCGAGACTCAACCATTCGACAAATGGCTTCAACGAATGAGGTCTGATATGAAGAAAAAGGACAAAAACAAATGGTGTGCCTTTCATAGAGACCATGGCTACCTCATCGAAGAATGCTTTGACATGAAAAATGAGATCGAAAGCCTGATTAAAAGAGGATTCTTAAAAGAGTTCATCGATTAGTCCAAGACAATACCCAGCAAGTAAATTCTGACCAAAACATGAGGCAGCCCGATCACATGCAGCAATTGGCCGAGGTGATTGATACTATTCATGGAGGTATCACCTATGCTGGGGAAAGTAAGTTGGCTAGGAGGGCATATGCGAGATCGGCCCATGCATCCCCATCAGATCATGTGTACAGTCTCACCTAACAAGTCACCAATCGATATGGACTCCTGACCTTCTCCGAGGAAGACTTGAAAGGAGTACATCTCCCACATGATGATCTTCTGGTTATCAAAGCGATCATCGCCAACTAAGCGGTGAACAAAATCTTGGTGGACACTGGCAGTTCGGCAAACATTCTCTTTTTAATCACTTATGAAAGAATGGGGGAGAAAAGTGAGTGATCTCTCACTGATCAACACCCCCCTCATCGGTTTCAATGGGTCGTCCCTACAACTGATCAGATGGGCAAGTTTGCCAATCACCATTAGAGACCCACCTACTCAAGCAACAAGAGACACAACGTTCATGGTTATGGACTGTCCATCTGCTTACAACGCGATAATTGATAGACCAACCTTGAATGATTTTGGGGCGGCTACTTCTACTCTCCATCCAAGTGTAAAATTCCCAACGTCTCATGGGACAGGGGTGGTCAAAGGGGATCAAGCCTTAGCCCGATCATATTTTAACATCTCCTTGACCCATAAGGAGGAATTGCCAAACAAAGGGCTATTCCAGAACCTCCCCCTGCAGCATTCAACCGATCCATCGAGTAGCAATACCCACAGCAATGAGCCAACCAATCAACCATCTAATCGCCTTTTATAGCAGTTACAGGAGACCGATCTTGGAATGGATGACCTTCGTGATGAGAGCAGCTCGAGATCGGCACCTCTTGAGGGAATCATGGAATTTCAAGTGCATCCTACCGATCCAAGCAAAATTGTGAAGATCGGGTCAAAACTCCCAGATCAAATAAAAGCCGATTTAATGGGGTTCCTAAAAGAAAACTGGGATATATTCGCATGGGGGCATGATAACATGCCAGGGATTGATCCCTCTATTATGATACACAAGCTATAGGTCGACCTGACCTTCAAACCTGTCCAACAAAAAAAGAGAGTCTCTTCTAAAGAAAAAGCTAAAGCAATTTAGAAAGAGGTCCAGAAGCTCCTCAAGGCTACCTTTATTCCAGAAGTTTTTTTACCTCGATTGGCTTTCCAATTGCTTGGTGGTCAAGAAAAAAGACTGGAAAATAGAGAGTTTGCATCGACTTTACCGACCTCAATAAAGCTTGTTCGAAAGACAGTTTTCCACTACCACGCATAGATCAGATGGTCGATGCCACTGCCGGGTATGAACTCCTGAGTTTTATGGATGCCTACTCCGGCTAAAAAAATCTTGATGCATCCGGCCGATCAAGAGAATACCTCGTTCATAACGGCGTTCTGTTTTATCCGAATGCCTTTCGGATTAATGAACGCCGGATCTACCAATCAACGAACAGTGACCAGAATGTTCAGGACTCTTTTGGGCACAACGATGGAAGTCTACATCGACGACATGATCGTTAAGAGCTTAGGAGCTCCTGATCATATTCAACACTTAGATGAAGCTTTTAAGGTCATGTGGAAATTTGGAATGCGGCTAAACCCGACTAAATGCTCATTTGGGGTCACTTCGGGAAAATTCTTGGGTTTCCATGTCACTAAACGAGGAATTGAAGCTAATCTCGATTAGATCCAAGCTCTCCTCGACATGGAATCCTCGACAAATATCAAAGAGATTCAACGGCTTATGGGTCGGATGATCGCACTGAACATGTTCATTTCCAAATCTTTTGAGAAGGGTGACCACTTTTTTAAAGTTCTAGAGGGAAATAAAAGATTTCATTGGACTCCCGAAGCCGATGAAGCTTTCCAACAATTGATAACCTAACTGGGATTACCACCACTCCTTTCAAAGCTCGATCAAGATGAAACCCTCTTTCTTTACTTAGGCATTTCCCCGATCACCGTAAGTTCGGTGCTTATTTGAGAAGAAAAAGGAATCCAAAGACTGATATATTATGTGAGCAAAGTCTTAATCAGTGCAGAAAGCAGGTACCCCTATTTGGAGAAGTTGGATTTTTCTGTTGTTATATTTTCAAGCTCATCCAATTGTCGTTCTCACAGACCAACCTTTGAGTCACATTCTCACCGGCCATGTACGTCAGGAAGAATGGTACGATAGGCAGTCGAACTAGGAGAATTTGACATCGATTACCGACCCCGACTCTCCATCAAAGGGCAGGCGCTTGCCGATTTCATTGCTGAATTCACACCGGAGACTTAAGTCGACACGTCGACCATCCCGATTACATTGTCCTCTGAACCAAAGAGCTACAACCTCAACCAGCTTGGCACCTTTTCATTGATAGATCTTCAAACTGCAAGGGATAGGGTGCCAGGATTGTGCTAGTGTCCCACGAGGGAGAAAATGTTGAATTAGCCTTAAGGCTCTGTTTTAAAGCTACAAACAACGAAACAGAATACGAAGCATTACTGGCCGGGCTACAGATGGCAGCCGACCTCTTCATCCGAAATGTTCATGTGTTCAGTGACTTTCAGTTGGTCATTAATCAGATCAATGGAGTCTACTTGGCGAAAGAACCAACAATGTAAAAATATCTTACCAAAGCCAAGGAGGTCTTCAATCAATTCACGGCGATCTCCATTAGCCAGGTTCCATGAGAGGAGAATTTTCATGCCGATGCCTTAGCTAACCTCGCCTTAGCAGTTCGCACCGATCTCCCAAGGTCAATAGTTGTTAAGTTAGCCGAGCACCCTCTCATCGACATGCTGGATAAACCCGCATTCGTCATTCGGTCCGATCCAACATGGATTGACCAGATCAAAGACTATATCAAATCGGGAACCCTTCTGACAGATAAAGCGGAAGCACGACGTATAAAAAGCAAAGCGGCCCGATTGCATTATCAATGATAGTCTCTACCGATGATCATTCTACGGACCTTACCTGTGATGTGTTCTCCCCGACGAAGCCAATTACATCTTACGTAAAATCAATGAAGGGATTTGTGGAAATCATGCTGGGGCAGATCACTCGCGCATAAAGCATTTCGACATTTGAAGAAAGATGCAATAGACTTAGTCCGCAAATGCGATACATGCCAACGTTTCGCCCCTATCCTTCATCAACCACTAAATGAGCTTACACCGATCTCTAGCCCTTGGCCGTTCGCGTAGTGGGGAGTTGATATTGTTGGCTCCCTCCTGAACTCGAGAGAGTAAAAGAAATTTTTCGTGGTTTCAATTGACTACTTCACTAAATGGGTTGAAGCCTGACCAGTGGCTCGGATAACAGAAAGCAACATCAGAAACTTTCTTTGGGAGAGCATCATCTGTCGCTTCGGTATATCTCGTGTGCTGATTGCCGATAATGGAACACAATTTAACAATACTGGACTATATATGCAAACTATGCCAGGACCTCTATATTCAAAATAATTTCTCCTCACCAGATCATCCACAAGCTAATGGACAGGTCGAGGTCACCAATCGAACGATTATCCATTCCTTAGAAAAAAGGTTGGAGAAAGCCAAAGGACTTTGGGTCGACGACCCCCCTTCAGTCATCTAGGCATATCATACAACAAGTAGGGTTTCAACGAGCGAAACCCCATTCTCTCTCACTTATGGTACCGAAGCCATCGTCCTCGTTGAGATCGGTATGCCCTTTTATCTAATTGAAACGTTCAACCCCGACGAAAATGATCATGAGCTCCGCTCAATCTTGACATGCTAGAAGATAAGCGATAAACGACTCGACTCCGTATCGCTTCCTACAAACGAAACATGGCTCGGGCGTACAACAAGAACGTCAAAGCAAGGCACTTCCAAGCCGACGACCTCGTTCTAAAAATGGTCCTCAGTCCCAACAAACTCGAGCCCAACTGGGAAGGGCCATATAAGGCTCGACACTTTAATCGAATCGAGACATATTGGATCACCGATCTAGACGGAAGACTGATCAAGCGTCCTTGGAATGCCGCACACCTCAAAAAGTGCTATCAATAGGGAACTCATTCCCAATCACTTATACGCGGGACATGGCCAACTAAGCATTGCTACCCGATCGCTTCCCCTTTGGTGAATTTTTTTGTGTATTCTCTTACCTTTTATGTAATAGATTTCTTTGTTTCCCGATCTCTTTGCAATGCTTTTTATCGTTTCATTGTTATATGTCTTTTTATTTCCCGATCTTTTTGTCATGCTTTTTTATTTTATTTATTTCATGTTTCTTTGCTTCCTGATCTCATTGCCCTGTCTAAAAATTTAACTGCTTTTTTACTCTATGTCAATTGTTTTGTTATTTACTATTTGTTAATTATTTACTATTTTTCTTTTACTCATCGGTTCCCTACTTGCATTCGACATAAAAGTTCTTACTGCTTTTGGGCTAGCAGAAATGATATTCTGCTCATCGGTTCCTATTGCTCTCTAAATTTGGCCCGCTCCTCCTCTAGCTGTGCCTTCGCCTCCCGAGCTTCCCTGAACTTTTTATCGGCCTCTTCGTTCACCTTCCCGTTGACGATCTCCATCGAGCCTTTATCGCGCTTCGCATCACGAGCCTCCCGGAGAGAATGAAGCCCGATAAGAGCAGTCTACAAAAAATATAACAGATCGGTGACCGTGTAATCTAAAAAAAAAAAAAAAAAAACTATCGACCGTATTACCTTTATTGCAGCATGGGCGAGGAGGTCGAGGAGCTCAGACGGAAGCATTTGTGAAAGAGCGTCTTGGTCGGCCGGTTGTAAAAGACCCTCGAGGGACTTCAAACTCGAGGAGGGGCTGTTCAAAAATAAACTCCCTACTGTTAACCTAGAGAGGGTACGTAAGAGGAGCTCCCGACCCAGCGCTCAACCAGTTATCCGCCATACCACGAGATGGACGGGCACCAATGCCCTAGCTTGGGGCTGATGCGGAACCAAACCCACCGACGATCGGAATGCTAAAAGAAATCCCTTCCTCAACCCGGACCCGTTTCATCTTCCGAGAAGCTTGGGCCGCATGCTATGCCACGGTCACCGGAGGTGATTAGGCTGGAGGGGAATCTTCCTCAGGAACAACCCCAGCAAGCACATCATCAATATAAATATTCATGGCTGCAAAAACAAACACCCGATGAGAAACATGAATCCAAATAAGTCAAATAAAAAGGTAAGTTAACCCATTCGGGATACCTTGTTTTCGAAGTCGATTGGATTGTATCCTTTTCTTTTGCTTCCTTGCTTTCTGATTGTCTATCTAACTTAAAATTCGAAGCTTGGCCTCTCGATCAAATACCCCGATCTCAAAACGACGACACTGCTCAATGATTGGAGCGATCTGTCGACTGTCAATCGTCCGCTCTAGATAGAGACGAGGAACGAGGTTGGTTGGCTCAACAACTCTTTGATATGCTCCAAGTAATGAGGGTTGCTTTAGGAGGGATACCTAGCTAATTTTCTTTGCCACAATGTTTATTATTTATGAGCCTTCATCATTCTTAAGCTCTTGGATGCCATTGCCATTGCTCATTACATTCAGCCTAATTTTTTCACATGAGTAATAATCATCAGGACCAGAAGAACCAAAGACAAAATACCGAGATGCAATCATATTTTGAAATAGTAACAATTTACAATTTTACATAAACATTAAGCCCATAAACAGCAAGTCAAATATGATATATATACTAACCAGGCACTACCAATTTAGCATGCATTATGCATGAACCTGTTAAATGCTCTGTGGGTTTACTTATAAAAATGGTGTATTAATGTATATGTAGTTTGGCCGGTTCGGTGCACTGGTTGGTTCTCAAAACCCCCGCTGAGAACTAAACGATATATATGGTTTTCCCACCCCAAAAACCGTTGAAAACCAATATAAATTTAAAACCAACCAAATAGGGCGGTCTGGTTTGGTTTTGGTCGATGCAATCGGTCCCATTCGGTTCTTGAACACCCCTAATCCTCACCGTCTTCTCTCTTGCTAAAAATCAGCACGTACTGCCTACCTCTCTTTCTAGATCCTTCTTTTTTCCTTACTTTCTCTCTCTAGATTTTTCTCATTCTATCTTTTTTCTCTCTCTCTAGAAACATCTCTCCACCACCCCACCAATTTTAGAGAGAAGTCTGTCCAGATTGTTCTTGCTCCTTTTCTTAATTCTTTTTATTTCTAGAATATTCAATCAACCTTGCACCGACCTCTAATGTCGGCAAATGGAGTCTATAAAAAGGGTGAAATAGGTAATGAAGTAGCATTTTCATGATAAAATTATTGATGTTCATTTATTGTTTTTCGTACGCGTTGAGACGCATTTTGACTTTAGGCTTAACTAATTTTCAGGCGAAGAGAAAATCACAACCTACACTATCTATTATCTATTATCTATTACTATAATATATACCAAGCTCTCCTTAAAAAGCTGACTTGGCGTAACCTTCTTTCTCCTCTCTCTTTTATTCTTTTAATTTTCTCTTTCCTCTCTCCACTATCCACTCCCATTTTGAATTTTCAAAATTCAAAATGGACCCCCCGCTGCCACCCTCTCTCTCTCTCCCCCTTAATTAATAATTACTATTTACCGCACTCCCCTCACTGGTCACGCCTCTCTATCTCCTCACTATTTACTCATTTTTTATTTTTTGTTTTTTTCTTATTGTATTTGAATTTAACTACCATAATTTAGTAATTTTAATTGCTTTATTTTTTGATACTCCGCATTTTTTTGGATTTATTTGTTTTGATGGCTACCAATGAATTGTGATTGGGAATTTTGGGATATGCTTACTTTAGTATGCGGCTCATTTGTTATTGTGGTATATATACATATTTTTAAAAACTGACCGTTGGATTAGATAACACCCTTATGCATGTCATGCATGCCAAAAATTACAGTAATCCGATGGTCAATTTTCTAAAAATGTCACTGAGAAAACTGTAATAATTTTTAATGGTTACTGTTCTTCACAATTTATATTTTTGCAGACATGATATATATATATATATATATATAAAGATTATCTAACTCAATGGTCGATTTTTCAAAATATCTATCCTAATGGTGATTGTTCCTTAAGTTAATTTAAGGACCGGTCTTAATGAATCATTTTTGCTAATATCCATATGCTTACTGTAGATAAAAGTAAGCATATACTAATTACAGGATCATGATTGCATATTTAACTATCTTCAATTGATTTCAAGTAAAAAAAAAAAAAGTATATTTGTAATGGGTGTTTAATGATTAATAGGTAGAGGAATCTAGCCTTTTTTTTTCAAGCAATATACATTAGTAAGGTTGATGGTTAATTAATTGTTAATTGGATAAATAGATAAATATCCTTATGTATGTCGTGTATGCCAAAAATCACAGTGATATTTCTAGCGGTTGGTTTAATAGAAATCTCACTAAGAAAAACTGTAATAGTTTTCAGCAATCACAATTTGTATGTTACTGAGAAAACTGTAATAATTTTTAATGGTTACAGTTGTTCATAATTTATATTTTCGTAGACATGACATACATAAAAAGATTATCTAATTCAACGGTCGTTTTTTCAATATACCTAAATTAAGCAAATATTGATTGCATGATCAGGGTTGTATATTTAACAATCGTCAATTGATTTCAAGTAAATTTATTTGTAAAGATAGGTGATTTGGGTATCATTTTTTTTTATCCTTTTTAACTAGCACTAACCAATAGGATTAATAATTAGCATTTAATGGGTGTTTAATGATTAGAAGGTAGATGATATCTTCTTCTTTTATCTTTTTTTTTTTTTTTTGGTCAACCGATATACATTAGTAGAGTGGATAGTTAATTAATTGTTAATTGGATTAAATAATATCCTTATTTTTGTCGTGCATGCCATAAATAACAGTGATTCAATAGTTGGATTCATAGAAATGTCACTAATAAAAACTATAATAGTTTTCGGCGGTCACAATTTTTCATAGTCTATATTTTGAAATGTTGACATCGGATCACTATGATTTTTGGCATGCATGAGATCCATATGAAGTGTATCTAATTCAGCGGTCAATTTTTTAAAAATATGTATCATACAATTATTTACCGGCTCAATGCTTACTTTATATTTTAAAAAAGTTTGACGGATTATTATTATTATTATTTTTGCCAATTGATATACATTAATAAGGTTAGTGATTAATTATTAATAGGAAGGGAAACAACAAATAGGTTAGTTCTCATCCACAAGGAATAGAACCCATCCCTTGCAGAAAATAGACATGAATCATTAAGCCAAAGCTCATGTTCATTAAAGGATCATAAACCTGGGCATTACCAGGAGTTTATACATTATTTTCGGTATAATAGTGGAAAAATTAAAAAAAAAAAAAAAAGATAGTACTAAATAACAAATAAAATTAAAATTAGTCAAATGATTTGTAAAATTTTACTATTTTCTAATTAGTTCCTATACTCCATTTTTTTTAACTCTCGCGCATCGTCCGGGGCTTCTACTCGTACTATATAATACTATAATATATACCAAGCCTTTTTTAAAAAGCTGACGTGGCATAACCTCCTTTCTCTTCTCTCTTTTTTTCTTTTAATTTTCACTTTTCTCTATCCTCTCTCCTCTACCATTTTAAATTTCAAAATTCAAAATGGGCCGCACCCCACCCCACCCCCACCTGCCACGCCTCTCTCTCTCTCTCTTTCTCCTCCCCTAATTAATAATTACTATTTATCTCACTCCCCCCTCCCCACCTGCCACGGCTCTCTCTCTCTCTCTCCCAAAATCACTATTTACTCAGTTTTAAAATTTTTTTATTTTGTATTTTTTTTATTATTATATTTTGAATTTAATGACCTTAATTTATTAATTTTAATTGCTTTACTTCATGATATTTTTTTGGATTTTTTTTTATGGCTACTAATGAGCTGTGATTGGGAATTTTGGGATATACTTACTTTAGTATGCGGCCCATTGATAATTGTGGGATACATATTTTAAAAAACTATCCGTTGGATTAGATAACACTGCTTGGACGTAAATTGATGTTGTGTGCGCATGAGATTCCCAAGCGTAGGAGTCCTATGGTCGTCAAGCAATGAAACTAGGGAGTACCTAGGTCATTTCCACAGGGAGTGGAATAGGTTCTAGCGATTCTTAGGTTATGCTACCCAATGAATGCAAAAACAAGTGTAAACTTGGGGTTTTTGTTTGGGTGTTGAGATTTGTGCCAAATTAATGGCAATGGTTTGATTTGAAGACTTGTAAATGAAAGAAAGGATAGGTTCTATGGGTTCATTCCTTCCTAACCTAGGTTTAGTGGTTTCTCAAACAATACACATTCAATAATCCATGTGACTTATGGTTTTGAATGGAAGAATTTAACAATACAAGCTCAAGAGAATAAAACATATGATGGGATGCAACTTACTACTCATTTTGATATTTTCACATACACATGGAGTTCATATGTGCTCATCACCAAAATACAACTTCTCACCGGTCATATTTTGGTCATGAATATGAATCCATATGGTTTCAAAAGAAAAGAGAGTAGAAGAAGCTACATTCCATTAACATTGAAGCATTTGAGTCAAGAAACCACATTTACCTAAGGCTTTGGAGAGGAACTTCACCATAGAACCCTCCTTGGGTATTTAGCTAGCCATAAAGAAAGAGAAAAACACCATACACAACCATAAAATGCTGAAAAGAGTAAATGCTTTGTAATAAATGAACCAAAAGAAGTGTAGCTTACAACCTTGAGATTAAAATGAAGAACAACAACCTAGACTAGAGATTACAAGGTAAGAACAACAATATTAACCAACAAACTAAGCTACTCTAAGTAAGAAATGCAAGAACCCTAGAAAAACTAAGAGAAAACCTTAACAACTAAGCTAACCCTAGAAAAACTAAGCTAAGAGAAGAGAATGTTTCTATCAGCCAAAAATACACATTAAATACCCCCCAAAAGGGTATCAGACATGGGGACCAAAGGACAAGAGTGCCCTTGCATTTGGAACAAATTTCAATTGACCCGGGGGATTTCCCGCACAAGGGTACCGGTACCCCTCCATGGAGGGACCGGTACCTTTCACTTCTGCATCATGGGTACCGGTACCCATTGGAGGGGTACCGGTACCTCCCTTGCTGAAAGGCCAAAAATGCTTCATTTTGCCATCCAAGCTTCCTCGCTTCAGTTTCGCTTGCCCCAGATGATCATATGAACTTGAAAGACCGCTCCAAAGGTGCTTAGTCCTCCATTGCACTGGAATAGGGCGAATGACTTGCTTGGGGAAAGCCTTGACGGAGAATGCTCCATAGATGCATAAAAAGGGGAATGAGAATGCACTTGCTAGCCTTGATCGCCGGATGAAAACTCTCGGGATTCATCAAACACCTTCAAAAGATGGATTTAGCGCCATGCAACCTGCAAGTGCTCAAAAACAATGAAAGAATCAAATGCACCAGAATCAAGTCAAACTAGGGTTAAAGAACAGGTAAAATGTACAAAAAGACGAGTAAACTGGGAGAATTTATGTGCTAAACAAACACCCTTATGCATGCCAAAAATCACAGTAATCCAATAGTTGATTTCCTAAAAATGTTACTGAGAAATTCACTACTATAAAAAAAAACCCTACGAAAACTGTTTTCAAACCTTTTGAAAACGGTTATGGAATCGTTCTTTAGATGTGTGTTGTCATAAGGTAGTACCCCTTCAAAAACGGTTTTGAACATTTTTAATTTTTATACATACAAAAACGGCTTTGAACCGTTTTCAAATATGTCACATACAAAACCGGTTTTGAACCATTTTCCAATATATCACCTACAAAAATGGTTTCCGACCTTTTTAAAAGATTGTTAATACGAAAACGTTTTAAACTGTCGTCGAAAACTATACATATATAAGAAAATGGTTTTAAATCGTGTTCAAAAACTCAACATACAAAAACTGTTTTCAAATACATCATGAAAACGGTTTGTAACCGTTTTTGAATAATCCATATATGAGAACGGTTTCTGATCTTCTTTAAAAAATTGCCCCTTTTGTGGCTTAAATTTAATTGTTTTTTTTTTTTTTTTTGTTCTTTTAATACATTTCACACCAAATATAATTAGAACCTCAACGATAATTACAAATATATATATATATATATATATATATATATATATATATATATCAAAATGTATATTTTCATTCCAAATTTGCAGTACCAACACATCAAACTAAGACCGGCCCATCTTCAACATGTTTCTAGAAATCTGATCCATGTGCTTCCTTTCCAAATACATGATAATGATCAAGCTCGTCTAAAATACACCTTAGAATGCTATAAAACCCTGTGAGAAATTTCACTCCCTTGTGATTTCACTCCTCATTAAAATTAGAGAGATCCAAATCTATCAGATAAACTTTTTAGCAGTCTCTGTTTAATTCAGTATTTCAAATTTGTAGCAGTTAAATGCCAAGAAACTATTTTGTTTTATTGAATATGTAATAATTTATACCTTTAATTATCTTTTCCCACTTCCAAAACATAGAATTCTGTTTTAATATTTTTCTTTCATTACTTTTATTCAATGGTTTTTGGTGATATCACTACCACAAAAAATGCTTTAGAGGACAGTTTAAAACTGTCCTCATAGGTATTAGAGGACAGTTGGACGACTGTCCTAACAGGCCGTGTTTTCTTTGGTGCGGGTACTTTTGAAGACAGTTTTTAACTGTCATTAAAACTTAACTTTAAAAGACAGTGTTTAACTGTCTTTAAAACTTAACTTTTAAAGACGGTTTCAAACTGTCTTCAAAAGTCACATTCAAAGACAGTTAAACACCGTCTTGAAAAGTCTAATTTCTTTTAAAAAGTGACACATTTGAAGACAGTTTTAAATCGTCTTCATATCGACATATTTTGAAGACGATTATAAACCGTCCTTAAAAGGTTCGAATTTTTTTTTAATAATTTTTGTTTGTTTTAAATTGATATGGATATATGTAAATTTTCTATTAATCCTTACTAATATGCTTGTTTGGGCAACCTATTTCCTGTAAATCCTATTACATGCACGCCAAATATAACGAATTAAAATAAAGGAAGCTAATAAAATAAAAGGCTTTTCAATTTACATAACACCAACCCCACATATCCAAAGTCACATATATACAAGCTATATAGCAAGTGTTTAAAAATTGAAATATCCCCCTTCCAATTACATCTATTCCAGGAATAGCACACAACCAAGCAGAAGAACCTCCACAATGTTCAGTTACAAAACACGCCCATATGTACTGCAAAAGGAGCTAGTACCACTTCCAAAATTGGAACTTGTGTAACTAAGATTGTCTTTCAATGCAGTAGGAGCCTACATAGAAACAAAGAAAAATGCAAATGTCACCAAAATAGATCTTATAATATCAACATATAACTTAGATTATATTCCATTTAAGAATTTTCATATACACTAAAATTATGGACAAGACATCTTTCACTTCTTTACAAGAAAAAGATCCCTAAAAGATACCCGACATGTCGAAAAGGAACACAATAAAATTTGAATAAAATGCAAATTAGAATAACTAACCACATTTTATGAATAACCATACTCATTAGGTTGCCACACCAAAGAAGAATCTATTAACAATTAATTGTATATTAACTTTTCAAGGAACATGTTTTATGTTTAATTCAATTGCAATTAATGACATGAAATAATAGTGGATCTTAATTAATTACACTCACTTAATTTGTACAATCTCTCTAACTCAAAAGATTAGACAAGGTTGTATTCCAAAGATATAACTCAATATTATATTTATATAAAATGATAAAAAATTTAAGGTCATACCAACTCATATCTCAAGGTAGCATAAAAATTTAAGGTCCTATCACACCCCATATCAAGGCAACCATGACTTGAGGCAACATGGTAATACAGAGTCTTCCATCCACATAAAAAACAATGTAGTTTAAGATCTTGCTAAAAACACGTAAAAGCATTGTTATGATACAGTCATGTCATGCCATATATCAAAGTAACGCAACATTTTATTCAAGTCACATGAACTCCTATAACAAAGGGACAAAACTTTTAAGTTCATGCTAGGTAAAAAACTATTTGGTACAATTGGAGCCTTATGATCGGTCCAAACGAGGGAGGTTATTTCCTTGTTTGTGATCAATATTTAAATTTATAAAGTACTCGTGCTTAAAACCTCAATTCGTTAGAAAAGTAATCAGTGCACGAGTGTCGAACACAGGGACTAATGGCGGAGTTACGAGAAGTTATTATGAATCTGATTTTAGTTACCAAACAATTTCTTGATTTGAGAGTTGGTTGTTTGTTTAAGCTAAAGAATATAAAATAAATGATTAATTCGAATTAAAGGAAAACCTCGGGTTTCGAATCCACTTTAGTTAGGGAATTATTATGCATATGATTAACGTAAAGGTTTCGCAATCGTTTATGATCGGTGATGATCTAAACTACAAGATTAAATCATCAAATATATTATACTATTGTTCATGTAGTAAACTCATTCAAACAAGGCATAACCTGTCAAGCGAAGCATGCACAGGTTATCCTAGTTAGGCATGAATAGACTATATGAACCTAAGTATATCCAATCGATACTATTGCACAACTAATATGAAAGAAATCACAAAAAACATTCACATTCAAATATATATAAAATCATTGAAGAACGGATTGCATAGAATGACAATCTCTTAGAGTTGCACAATTATCATAAACCTATTACAAAACCTTAAACCTTAATCAAAACATAATCAAACCACTAACCAAGCTTCATCTACACCCAAGGAGAAGAGTTTAGCTGCTCATGATCGGGGCTGAATCACCGGAGGTCTTCGTTCCTTCCATGTGCAGCCAAAATCCCAGTCGAATGGTATGAGAAAGATAAGAAATCGACAATGGAGGCTAGGTCACAGTCTGTGATGATTCGGAATACTCTTTCTGTCTCCAAAAGGTGCTTATATAGTGTCCCTCAGCCTTCCCAGCCAAGCCCCCACGGAATAGCAAGTCTGGAGTTGCTAAAACAGACTTCAATTTGATTTAGGAAACTTCTCGGGCTCATTCCTATCGATAGGCCAATGACCCTATCGATAGGTACTGTTTGCAGCTACTTGATTCATACAGAATTGTAATCCTGAGGCCATTCCCTATCGATAGGCTTAGTGCCTTATCGATAGGCCTATCGATAGGCTTGATACCCTATCGATAAGATTGTCTTGAAAAACCAGTTTTTGCTCGATTCTGCAGCTTCCTTCGCTCAGTGGTCATCCTAGCATGCATCCATTACTCCATTTCATTCGAAAACTCTCTTGATGGTTGAAAAGCTTAGTTTACTGGCGAAATTAACCTAGACGAAAACATATGAAAGACTAAAAACTAACGAAATCAATGTACTTACGGTGCGGTTATTCCCGAAATTAGTTTCCAAATCATGTAAAATGACGCTTGATTGCAGAGCAATGACACCCTCCAACTTTGACTTTGCTAGTCCCTAGCAAACACTGAAACAAAGAAACTAAAAACAAAAAAAAAAGAAAACAGAATTACATACTCAAAGGAAATAAACCAAATGAAATTGCCACTTTCGCAGGGAATCGCGGTTGCATTTAGCGTATACAACAAGCCTTTAAACCCCTAGGTTCCCCCTAGTGGACGAGTTATAGTCTCGTGAGGGTTTGCAGAAATGACACCCACAAACATGATACTGACTCAAAGCAAACATAAAACAATAAAATCTGTACCCTGTCATACACATGTTACATTTCTTGCATAATTATGCAAGCTACACCACGAACGAACATTCAAAATGCACAAATGTCTCAAGTCTTAGAATTTAGCAAGTTCCAAATTGTGTGATGTGAAATGAACCGAATACGAACAGTTTCATTAACAGAGTAAGCGTATAAATCAAATCATGTACTGAGTTTCAACTTCAAATCTCACTTGGATGGTCGCTCTCAACAATGATTCTCACGAAAGGATAAATAATTCATGTAATAACCCAAAAAGAATCATACAAGTGTAATACTCATATAAAAGCACAATGAAAAACAGAGAGGAAAGGGAATGAAAATGCATGCATTCAAACAAAATTTTTGCACATATATATAGACATGTAATGCAAATATGATCGAAAAAGAACAAGGAGCACACGTTGAATCAATTAGGACTTTTATTGTTATATATTGACCTTGGTTGCAAAAAGAAAGGGAACACCAATACGAGATGGCTTAAAACATGGTTCACGTTACTACCCAAGCCAACTCGTTCAAAACATCCTAATTACCAATCTAACACTTAACTGAAAACACTAAAAACAAACTAGACTCAACCCTAACTCATTCTATCAACAAACTACTCTGCCCCATCATCAATATCATCCCTTTTCTCGACCTCTGCCCTCATCCCATCCTGTGGGTCAGCATCTAAATTCTCATCCATACGAGCATCTCCAGGTGGGATCTCATCACTAGGCTCGTCAAATAGTGCAAAGTCAATAGTAGTGAGAGGGAGCTCCTGCTGGATACGCCATAAAACTCTTTGTCTAGCGGACTGGCGCTGTAGCTCAACTCGAATCTGCTCATGCTCTCTCATCAGGGTTTGCTGCCCGTCCATCAACCGCCTCTGCCCATCCAACAACTGAAGTAACAAACCTTCGACACCGGAGGAATGGGTAGGTACAGTCTCAGGTTGCCCAGATGGCAATGTCTCAGCTGGCCCAGATGGCCCTGAAGTAGTCTCGACAGGCCCAGGTGGCACTGTCTCAGTAACTGCTGGCTGAGATGCTGGCTGTGGTGGCTCTGGTAATTCCCCCCGACGCCTTGACAATGCAGACTGTGCAGCTCTCAAACTCCTCGTCAGTGTAACAGGAGTGATAGGTCCCTCTCGCCATAAACTCTGCTCAGATGAAGGACACCGGCCTCAATACAGCGCTGCGTGATCATCTGGGGAAACAACATATTCTGCTGTGGTGGTCGTAGCTGGATGAAGGAACGCATCTCTCTGAAAATCAGATGGGCAATATCAATCTCATCCTCACCCATAAAGGCTATCAACAATTGGATCATGTTTAAATGGATACTGCTGTCTGTCCCTCTAGGCCTTAAGTTGCATAGGAGCAACTTGATCATCACGACATAAATGGTCTTCATGTTGCCACTCGTGAAGTTACCCCCAGAATATGAAGCAGGATCAACACATACAATCTGAGCACATTCCGCTGCTGTCAAAAGTGGGTGATTAAGATCGTCCTCAGCAGGGGGAAAGGTAATGGAAGTAGGGACTGGGCGCTCACATGCCAAAAACTGAGCAATCCAATCTACAGTGAGCTCAATCGAATGCTTGCCCACTCGGGCGACGAGCATCTCATTGTCGCGCTCATGTGGACTCGCTACGGAGTAGAACCCTCGAACAAGGGAAGGTTTATAACCCTTGCCCTTTGTCAACCATGCTGATAAGTGTCGCCATTGGAGGCGAGTCACTAGGGGTGATTCCTCTACGAATTTTGAAACATCCACGAACCTCTCCACATTGAATTTATTTTCTTTTAGAATATCCGCCCAACTCTTGATGTCATTTTTTTATTTTTTTTTTGTGGCGGTGGTCTCTCTCTTCTGGATGTGCCGGACCATTTAGCGGGCTTGGATGTAACGGGTTTTTTAATGCCCCCGGTAATGCCAATAGTAGGGTTCTCAGTGTCAATCTCGTACGGATCAAAGAACTCACTGCCGTCGTCAGACTGATCTCCGGAACCCGACTCAGGTGGTCGTCGGAAAGTAGGATCAGAGGCGAACTCGCTGTCTAAATCAGTGCTATCCTCATAAACCACCCTCTGACCCTTACCCACAGATGGGTTCTTCGTACGCGCCGGCCTAACCGGTGGAGTCTCTCTCATAACCGGCCGTGTCGCCGGTCTCTCTGCCGGCTGATCCAGTTGGGTTACTATAGACTTGCCCTTATCTAAAGGCACAGCCGGTTGCTTTTGCCGAACCATTTCTCAATACTGTAAGCCAACCCCACTACACAATACAATTTCCTACTTCAAAAATTTCAACCTCCAATATTAGCACTCTCTCAGCAGCACACAACCCAGTTCTCCACAGAAAACACAATCCACAGCCCAATTAGACCACAATACCAACTTGTACTTTCCAAAATTCAAACCACAATCATTCAAATAACAATCAAAACTGAAATTCAGGAGACAGTTCCTCAATAACTGACCTTCGAAACCTTGAGTTTGAATGAAAACACTTCAAGTCATTCAACCGATGAAGAACAAGATCAAAGCACAAGTCTTGCTGCTTCAAACCCTAGGTTATGACAACTAGTTATGGTGATAAGGGATTCAGAAATGGTGATGATGGTCGGAGACACTGCTAGTGGTGGTGAGATGCAGGATCGTGGTCGGCAGAGCAGTCTTGAACAGTTCGGGGCACACAGAGTGTGGAGAACAGAGAGAGAAGATGAAGTGTGAGGCGAGAGTAATGGGCTGGATGGGTTTTCCGGTGACTTGCCGGCGGAGAGCTTGCCGGTGATGGAGATTTGAAGATGAGAAGGCGCGGGAGAAGAAGAAAGAAAATAGAGGAGAAAAGAAAAGAAAAAGAGAAAAGGAAAGGAAGAAAAGAAAAATGGGTCAAAACCCATTCCGCGCGACTCTCCAACTTCTGAAAATTATTTTTTTAATTTTTTTAATTTTTTTTCCTGGGCAAGTCCTATCGATAGGGTTAAGGGCCTATCGATAGGATGATGGCTCGGCCTGCAGATTGGCTTATCTGAGAAGAGGGGCTATCGATAAGGTGTATGACCTTATCGATAGGCCTATCGATAGGAGTGATGGCCTATCGATAGGTTTTAGCTCGGGTTGCAGGAACTTTTGACAGAGAGGTTGACTTATTGATAGGATTGATGACCCTATCAATAGGCCTATCGATAGGCTTAGCACCCTATCGATAGGAGAGTTTATCCTTTAACCAAAACAGTATTTCTCTAACTTAGCTGTCTCATACTTCTTTCTACTGACTTCCATCATGAACACTTACCCACAAATAAACCATCCCTCGAACATTTATTCCCATGATTTCCTAGGTTTTCAAATTGAATTGAACTTGAAGGCTCAAACTTGGGTGCGAGAGGTAATATGACCAACTCTAAAACTAAACGACGGACGCACAGTTTACAGACTTTGAACAAGGGCCTAAAATCATATTCAACTATGCTCAATTGTTCCCAGTTGATCAACATGCAACAATGCTATATTTGCACTTAATTAAGTAGAAATGCCATGCATAATTCAGCAGGAACAACTAAATACAATGAAACGATCAATATGAATATATGCGCCCCAGAACGAAAAGCATGGCTCAACCTATGCATAAATATTTATAAATCTCCACTTTAGACTAGGATCATCCTTACGAACTCATCTGCTAAAGAAGAAATTCATATCGGTTCGTGCACGTGCAATAATTAGGAACAAACCAATTCAAAGTTAGGAAACAATTGATGCACAAAGTATGATATCGTGGGTATTATGATGCACAAGTATTAGAGAAATTATCATAGATAACAAGAAACAGCAGTTCAAAGCAAAAATATCAGAGAAATTTATAAAGTGAAAACGGACTCACAACAAAAATGAACTTAAAACACTCATGCAATGCAATGCCAATGCTCACCCTCCAACTTAGAACCGATCATTGTCCTCAATGATGAAGAAAGATAACAAAGATCAGGGAGAAAAAAAATATTAACTCAAGCAAAAAACGAACTGGGATGATAACACAAGCAACTGAAAAGCAAAACCAACACAAGGGTTTCCTCCCAAGAAGAGCTAAGTTTAACGTCTTCAGCCAGACGTGGTGAGAGTCCTCAATCGAACTCATAAATGGGGTCCGCAAGAGTCAAGGATTCGACCACCATACCATCCCGAATCAAATCCCCATTCCCAATGCCTTCAATATAAGGCTTAAGCCTTTGGCTATTCACCGTAAATGAAGAACCATTACGGGGATTTTGAATTTCAATAGCACCGTGGGGAAAAACATTGGTAACCGTGTAAGGCCCATCCCATCGAGACCTTAGTTTACCCGGAAATAAGCGCAGCTTGGAGTTAAAAAGCCATACTTGTTGATTAGGCTCAAAAGATTTACGAGTAATATGTTTGTCATGAAATTCTTTCATTTTAGCCTTATAAATTTTTAAACTTTCATATGCCTCGTTGCGAATTTCCTCGAGCTCACTAAGTTAAAGTCGGCGGTGAGAACCTGCTTCCTTCATCTCAAAATTAAACTAACGAATAGCCCACAGGGCTTTATGCTCAAGCTCAACAGGAAGATGGCATGGTTTTCCATAAACTAGCCGGTATGGGGACATGCCAATGGGAGTTTTATAAGCCGTATGATAAGCCCAGAGAGCATCGACAAGTCGCAAAGACCAATCTTTACGGTCGGGCTTGACCGTTTTCTCTAAAATATGTTTTATTTCCCGATTGGACACTTCCACTTGCCCACTAGTTTGGGGATGATATGGGGTCGCGACTTTATGGGTAATGGAGTACTTGGCAACAAGCGCTGCAAAAAGTTTATTATTAAAGTGTGAACCTTCATCACTAATGATAGCCCTAGGACACCCAAATCGAGAAAACACGTTCTCTTGAAGAAACTTCAGAACTACCTTATGATCATTTGTCCTAGTGGCAACCGCCTCTACTCATTTAGGCACATAATCGACAGCCACTAGGATGTATTCAAAACTATGAGAGATGGGAAAGGGTCCTATGAAATCAATGCCCCAAACGTCAAATATTTCAACAATAAGAATTGGGTTTAGAGGCATCATATCTCTCCTAGACATTGAGCCCATTTTCTGGCAATTATCACAGGACCTACAGAAGTCCATAGCATCGCGAAACAAGGTGGGCCAGTAGAACCCACACTGAAGGACTTTAGCGGCGGTCTTTTTGCCGCTAAATTGTCCACCACAAGCCAGAGTGTGGCAGAACTTCAAGATATCTGGTACCTCACTCTTAGGGATGCATCGACGGATCACTTGGTCCGCACAGTACCTAAACAAAATAGGGTCTTCCCAAAAATAAATTCTAATATGCGAAAAGAATCGATCCCTATCCTGTTTAGCCCAAGTAGAAGGTATAAGCCCTGTAGCTAAATAGTTAACAATGTGAACATACCAAGGCAAAGATACCTTAGAAACTGCGAATAACTGCTCGTCGGGAAAGGAATCCCGAATCGGAAGAGTATCACTATCCTTATCCGCTAGAATCCTAGACAGGTGGTCAGCTACCATCTTCTCCGATCCTTTCTTATCCTGAATCTCAAAATCGAATTTTTGCAAGAGAAGAATCCATCTAATCAACCTAGGCTTGGTCTCTTTTTTGGACAGAAGGTACCGCAGAGCGGCATGATCAGAGAAGACTATGACTTTGGACCCTAACAGATAAGAACAAAATTTATCTAAAGCATAGACAACAGCTAGTAACTCTTTTTCAGTGGTGGTGTAGTTCATTTGAGCATCATCAAGAGTTTTACTAGCATAATATATAACTCGAGGAAATTTGTCTATCCTTTGACCCAAAACAGCCCCTATAGCGTAGTCAGACGCATCACACATAATCTCAAATGGATAAGACCAATTCGGGGGCTGCATAATAGGAGCAGTGCTCAAGTGAGAGCGCAGTGTGGTAAAGGCTTTCAGACAAGCCTCATCAAAGACAAAGGGAACATCTTTGGCAAGAAGATTGCACAAGGGCCTAGAGATTTTATTGAAGTCTATGATAAATCGCCGGTAAAAACCGGCATGTCCTAGGAATGACCTAATTTGCTTGACGGTGGTAGGGGGTGGCAACTTAGCAATTAAATTGACTTTTGCTCGATCGACCTCAATACCACGACTAGACACTACGTGTCCTAAAACAATACCCTCACGAACCATAAAATGGCTATTTTCCCAACTCATGACCAAATTGGTTTCACAACAACGCTTTAAGACCTTAGAGAGATTAGAGAGGCAAGAATTGAAAGACGAACCAAAGACCGAAAAATCATCCATAAAAACCTCTAGAAAATCTCCAATCATGTCAGAGAAAATGGCCATCATACATCTTTGGAATGTGCTAGAAGCATTGCATAGGCCGAATGACATGCGCCTATAGGCAAAAGTGCCAAAAGGGCAAGTAAAGGTGGTCTTTTCGTAGTCCTCGGGGTACACTGCGATTTGGTTATATCCATAATAACCATCTAAAAAGCAATAAAAGCTCTGCCCTACAAGTTTCTCTAGAATTTGGTCAATGAAAGGAAGTCGAAAGTGATCCTTCCTAGTCCTAGAATTAAGCTTCCTATAGTCGATGCATACTCGCTACCCAGTGGTAGCTCGAGTAGGGACTAGAATACCCTCATCATTAGCAACTACACTAAGACCGGACTTTTTAGGCACAACTTGGGTAGGAGCTACCCAAGCACTATCAGAGATGGGGTAGATGATACCCGTATCCAACAACTTCACGACCTCTTTCATAACCACTTCCTTCATGTTGGGATTGAGCTTTCACTGCATTTCTAGTGAAGGCATAGCTCCCTCCTCAATATGGATTCAGTGCATGCAAATAGATGGATCTATACCCTTAAGATCGGTAACCGACCACCCTATGGCTTGCTTATGATCATCCAGAATTTTCATGAGCTTACACTCCTGCTCTATACTCAAATCAGAAGCAATGATAACCGGAAGAGAGTTATTGGCATCTAAAAACATATACTTAAGATTAGCCGGTAAAGGCTTCAACTCAAGTTTCGGGGCAACCTCTAGAGATGTAGGCATGGAAGTACTAGACAATTGAGGTAAGGCCTCTACTTTAGGCTTCTAAGGTAGGTTGCCTAATGCAGGAGTGGACTCGAGAATCTGATTCACCTCTAGAATAGACTGGTCAATATCAAAATCTTCATAATTAAAATGCGCCAGACATGACTCTAAAGGATCCTGGGACAAGATAAAAGGCAAAGCCTCCTCGACTGCATGATCAATGACATCTACAAACGAGCACTCCTCAAAGTGATGAGGGTGCGTTATAGTATGGTACACTTGAAGCTTAGCCTTCATATTACCAAATGACACTCCCATGATACCCGACCGATAATGTAGGACTACATTTGCAGTCACAAGAAGTGGTCTACCTATGATCACTGGAATTTGGGGTCTAGCGGTATTCACAGGCTCCATATCAAGAACAATAAAATCAGCCGGAAAAACGAATGACTCGATCTTAATTAAGACATCCTGTAAAATACCTCTAGGAACCTTGGTGGACCTATCGGCAAATTGTAAGACAGTGGGTGTAGGCTTGAGCTCACCGAGCTCCATCTTCTCATACATAGAGTATGGAAGGATATTCACACTTGCCCCATAATCGATTAAGGCCCGGTCTACATAGTGACTTCCTAAGAAGCATGGAATGGTAGGAGTACCCGGATTTTTACGTTTTACAGGGACGTGGTATTGAACCACGACATTAGCCACATCTGAAAGAACCGCTGATTTGGCAAAATGCACACGCTCTTTGTGCTGCTGAGTATATAAGTCCTTCAAGAATTTAGCGTATGAGGGAATCTGCTTAATGGCATCTAAGAGTGGCAGGTTAATGTGAACTTGTTTAAACACCTCTAACATCTCACTCAAAGACGCACCCTTCTTTTTTCCTCTCACTGGTGCCACTAATGCTAATGGAAACGGAGCTTTTGGCACATAGGATGCCACTGGGTTATCAGAATTGGAGGGAAAGTTATCCCTCTCAGGCGCACCCATTACACTCTTCCATTTCTCATTCTCACTTACTTCCCCAGCTTTAGGAACTCTAGATGTACTCTCATCCCCATTCACTTTCTCCCCAACCCTATTATCAACAACTTTACCACTCCGCAAAGTGGTGACAACTTTTACCTCCTCATGATAGTGAGATTCCTGTGAAGACGAACTCTCGGCCAAATGCACCCCTTTGGGGTTATTAATGGGTTAACTTGGAAGTCTTCCCTCCTCTTGACGGCTCAGAGTGGCTGCGATTTGCCCCACTTGGGTCTCTAATTTAGCAATGGCTTGTGAATGAGTGCTCAAGAGTTGGCTATTAACTTCTGTGTTTTTCAGAGCTGTAAGGACTTGCTCTTCAAAAGCACTATTCTTTTGGCTTTGAGGTGGGGTGAGATTGGTTGAAATTTTGGATTTGGGATTGAGACTGAAGATGAGGTGGTCTATAAGGTGGTGCAGCATTAGGATTACTCCCTTGGAAGTTTGACCTAGGGGCCTGCTGATAAGAGTGACTCGACCCTTGGAATTGGTTTCCTGTCCCTTGGGAAGGTTGAGACCACCGCAAGTTAGGGTGACTCTTCCATCCCGGATTGTAGGTATTCGAATAAGGGTCACTCCTTGGGTTAGAAAACCCTTGAGCTGCATTGACCTGTTCCTGGACAAACTCGGGATATTGGGGAGCTATAGGACACGACAGAGTGTCATGACTAACATCTGCACAGATATCACACAACGCACTCACTGGAGCCATAGATGAAGGAAGATTCGGTGGTTGACCTTGAGCAGCAAGCAATTGATCCATTTTCACAGACAATGCCGCCACTTGTTGATTTATCACTGTGGTACTCTCTACCTCATATACACCCTTCCTAGAATTAGAGGTTGAAGATGAACCTCTATTATTTTGATTCATCGAGGCCGAAATGACAGAATCCTCACTAAGAATTTCAAATAAATTCCATACCTCCTCAGCACTCTTCCTCAAGATCGCACCTCCATTCGCAAAATTCACTAGACTATTATCCTTGGCACATAAACCTTGGAAGAATGACTGGACAACTTGCCAATCAGGAATACCATGATGGGGACACAATCGAAGGAGTTCCTTCATTTTCTCCCATGACTCATGAAACGACTCGCCCTCTCTCTGAACAAAATGGGTAATAGCATACCTCATTTGAGTGGTACGACCAATAGAGTAGAACCTAGCCAGAAATAATGTCTGAAGGTTAGACCAAGTGGTGACAGGCTCTGTGGTCCAAAGGGTGTTAATCCAGGTCTTGGCTTTATCTCGCAGAGAATACGAGAACAGAAGGAGTTTGATGGCATCAGCAGTGAGGCCCTGAATTCTAATGGTGGAGCAAATCCCTAAAAACTCAGTAAGATGATCGTATGGATTCTCCCTATCCAACCCATAGAAGGTCGGTAACATCTGAAGTGTGGCATATCGAATCTCATACAGGACGTTTTCAATAGTAGGAATTTGAATGCAGGAAGGTGGAGTGAATGCACCAGGCATAAAGTGATCTCTAATCATCCTAGGTGCTGGCTGGACTTGCTGTGGAACTACAACAGGTCGAGGTGGGTATTGACCTTGGTTTTCCATCGGATTATCAAACTCTGACCCGAGATCGGGTCGACTAGCTCGAAGAGACCGTAAGGTAATTTCTAACTCTAGGTCAAGCAGTTGTAGTTTATAGGACACAGACCTTCTACCGTGCATGCAATTAACCCCCAGATGAATGGAATGCAGTGAGTGAATGCAATATATTATGAAAATAAAATTGAGATGAGAAGATACTCCCCTCAATCCCGATTTCTAATCTTTACGAGGTCCTATCCAAAACTTTGACACCTGGGCAAAATTTTTATTTTTAAGCAATTTGTCATTTGCCCTTAGCGCACAAAATCTTCAGCAAACCTGTAAGTCAACAATCCTGAACCGAGAAAAAGGGAAGATAAGTAGAAACATGAAAATGAAATCCTAAACTACAACTGTAGACATCCATTTTTGACCATGAGTATGGTCATGAATGGTTGCCTATGTTTAGAAATGAAATAGGGTGTCAAAACCCTAAGTTCCCAGTTTTACCCCTTGTGGGTAGTTAGATAGATGTCATTATCACATGTGTGTTTTTAGGTCAGATTGAGTCAGTTTTTTTTGCATTAGGTTTTTAGAGAGTCTAGGAGCATCCCTGCAAAATTCCATGGCATTCCAAGCAAGGCTTGACAGAAAATAAGGCATTTTGTGACTAAAGGGCTGTTTGATCATTTGAATCACAAAAGCCTTGAATGACTGTCGATCTTGTCTCGAATGGTCTCGAGGCTTTGGCATAGATATTCAAAGTGTGTTTGGTAGCTAAGTTGATCAGTGGCAAGATCTGTAGAGCCTTCTGGCTCATATTTGGCTTTGGAGGCTCGAAAGGCCCTTTCAAAGCCCAGATTAGGGTTTCAACCGGAAGCGACCGGGATTCGATATTTTTATTAAACCAAAGTCTTTAAAGGTTTCAAAACACTTTCCTAAAACATTTTAAAACTTGTTTCAAGAAGAAGAAATGATTTCGAAAGCAATCGGTTAGCAAATTTCAAAACCCTAATTTGGCCCCTGCAGGCCCTAAACAGTTAATCGGTCGACTTTTCCCTAAAAATTTGACCTCGGTCAATCCATTTTCACTTCAAACACTTCTTAAAACATGGAAAATCAAATCACGACCGTTTCGGCGCTCGAATCGTCAAATTTGGACTTAAAACAGGCCCGAAAAGCCGAAAAAAGCCGAATCTGGGTCAAAACGGGCTGATTTAGGCCCACATAGGCCAAAAATAGCATGAAGGATCGACAACCATCCACCAAGGGACGGCCAACCATCCATGATGGATGGCCAACCGTCCTAAGGAGGATGGCCATCGATCCTCTTAGCCAATAATTGCTTTGCTTCAATGTTGTTTCTGCCTAGGACTCTTCCAAGCCCTGCCATGTGTCTAGTTCTGCCATGGGGACTTTTGGATGAGTATGAACACCTTGGAAGACTGTTTTTGAGCCCTTGGATCATTCCTAGGAGATTTAAACTCAACCATTGATCAAACTCAGGCTTCCCTATAAATAGAGGGCCTTGGAATCAGTTTCAACAGACAGAAATAAGCTTTAGAGAGCTAGCTTGGAGAGTAGAGGCTTGAGCAATTGCACAAGCTTCCCCCATAGTACTCTAGCTTAAGTTTTAAAGTCCTTGAGGTCCTTGGAGTCCTTGGAGCTTGAGGAGAAGGCTTAAAGCAAGGAGGCAGAGAAAGAGGTTAGTAGAGTTTTTTTCTTCTTCTTTTTCTTTTATAGTTTTCTTTTTATTGCTTTAGTATGCATAGGATTTAGTTCTTTAGTATGCATGATAGGTTAGTTTATTGTTCCTTTAATATGAATAATAGGGATTAGTTTATTAAAATAATTTTCTTTTGCATAATAGGAATTAGTTTTATGCATGCATATTTCTTCATCTTTTCTTCTACTCTTCTTCTTTCACTTTTCTTTGATCATATCATGTTAGGATTAGATATTTGAGATTTATTTCATGTCTAGAACATATGCTAGGAAGTTAGGATTATGCATGTTTTTCTTAGGAAAGCATATTAGTCCATCTCTTTGAGTCATTTTGCATATTGTTACCATGTTAGGATAAAAGAAAAGGTTGCATATTAATAGTTAGAGGTTAGGTTTGTATCATTATTGTGTCTTGATTGGAATGCTATATGAATTGTGATCGAGGGAGCGAGCAAAGGTGAGTCCCTTCCCTTGTGGTTAAATACTATGTGTGATGATAGTTTTAATATGCATATTAGGTTGCATTTAGTGCATTCTTTTACTATTTTTATTCATTGTTTTTTAGGGTTTTAAATACACTTTTTGATCACTTTTAAATCTGTCCATGGGTTTAAAGTGACCTAAAAGTGCACTAAAACTCATTTTTTAGGCCAAAATCAACATAGAAACATGCCTAGGTTCACATAGCTAACTTAGATTTGCATTTAGGACATTTTCATGCATTATTAGCACTCTTGATTATATTTTTTTATTTATTTTCCAGAAATTCCAGCATGCATATCATAGTGTTTTAGGTATTTAGACTAACCTAGGATTAGCTAGAAATCCTAGGATTAGGGGGGTCACTTGATCCCACTTAGGACTCTTCTTTGTTGTAAGAATTACAATAAGAATAGAGTTCTACTTTACTTAGGATTCTACTTCGAGAATAATTCTAAAAAATAATTTTGAAAGAATTCAAAATGGAATGAAATTCCATCTCTCATAACAAGTGTTTTGATCAAATTCAAACTCTCGAAACTAGAGTCCAAGATAAGATAGAATTTCTATGATTATGTGGTTTATTACAATAGGAGAGTCCTATGTAATCGAACTACGTGGACTTTGATCTTTATCAAGCAGTTGGTAAGGTACGTAGTCAGTCAATAGGGCGCAAGTCCAATCTTAGGTTGACTTCTAGTCTCCTAAGACCCTTAGGATTGTGTATACTTTTGTACTATATATTATTATTATATATTATTATTCATATTTTGTGGTTGATTAGATATACTAGGATTGTTTTGAAAAGATTTTGATAAAGCCCAAATTTAATTAGGAGACCTTTAATTAGGGCGAGGTGGGTGCCTACAAGGAGTTCCTTGGAACCTTCCCACTTTGTAACCTAGCCCCCGAATCCAACTTTGATTCGAAAGACCATGCTTTTCCAAAATATGGGTCAATGTTTTATTGAAAATAAAACCCTTTTTGTGGTTTCCTTGTTCCCTAAAAATAAGGTGGCTACTCCTAGTTTTTACAAACTCTTATCATTTTTCAAAAACCCTATCTTGAGTGGATAATAGAGAAGGATAAATGTGGGGCTCTTATCATTTTTCAAAAACCCTATCTTGAGTGGATAATAGAGAAGGATAAATGTGGATAATAGAGAAGGATAAATCGAGACGGATAAACATCATCCACAATCCACTCAAGATAGACACACCCCCTAAGAGTGAACGAGAGGGCCTCCCGATCTAGGTTGGCTGGTTCACAGACTGGAGACTCCACTGGGGATGTCGAGGGCTAAACTCTAATTAATTATTTTTGGGCTTTTCAATTTCTTAATTTAATAAAATCAACCACTAGCATTTGCATGATTGTTTGACTTTGAATTCCGAATTTTGTGCGCATTGACTTTGCATGTTTAGGACGTTGTATGCTAAAGCCAACGATGAGCCTAGCCTTGAGCCCGATTTCTTTGACTCTCGGGTTCCATGTATGCGAAAGCCATCACTCTTCTTGCCATGTACCCTCGGGTATATTAAATGGACCAATCACGTACTGTTGGACCTACGCGGCATTCCTGATGTCACATGTGGTTAGGTATATCGATTGGACCAAGCGAGTAAGGGACACTCAGCCTATCCTTTGCATTAGTCCATATAGACTGTCTCTGTAGGACACATACCCTACGTCACTTTTTAGCACACTATTGTAATGTTATGCTGCTGAATTTACCCCCCAATTTTGTCTGAGCCATGATCGTGAAATGTGTAGAACCACTAGGACCTGGGATTGTAGGTCTAGACCTTATGAAATGCCCTAAACTCTTAATGGAATTGTCTCTAAAGAGTTAAGGTACTTAATGAGGGCTTAGTACCCTACATATCCTTGGACTTAGGCCCGTGGTAGTGTTATGCTGTCCGAATAGTGATGTCCGTTTATAAGCCTTAGGTGAGTTTGAAGTGCGGGCTTTAAGCCCATACTCTTTGGATGAAAGATATAGGCCTGCGATAAGATTGGGATGTGAGTTTAGGAGTTTTTGATGAGATTCTTGCCGGGGCTTTAGGCCCACTTTGATAAGATAGAATGTGAGTGAGTGAGATTGATGTGTGGTCCTTAGACCCATACTTTTGTGAGCATGTGAGATTGTCCTTATTCATCCCTTTTCACTCTGGAAGCTCTTAGTTGATTCAAATCTTTTCTCTTTCCCAGCATTCTGACTTGGCGTCGTGATTCTAGCGGTCGGTTGTTTAAGGGCTTACCTGTCGATTCAAAGATGTCTAGTAACGAGGATCATACCCCTATTGCCATTGGAACTAATGGAAAGATAACTGATGAGAAGATCGAGGCACTCTTAAAAGTGGTCCAAGAGTTAGTGCATCAGAAAGAAGAGGAGGATAAGGTGCGTGCCCGTACGAATCCCTTGTTTGAGAATGTTGATGAAGATGAATGTTTCGTCAGACCGAAGATAGTTGTTGAGCCCACTAGGTTAGGTGCAGAATTTGTTCAGCCTGTTGATCTGGAAAAAGAATCCAAGCCCAAGACTCCTGCTTTCTTTTCTACTGAGCCCATACTGTTGAATAGTAAGGTGGAAGCCCTAGAAAAAGCCTTGAAAGGTATTAGGAAGTCTGATGATCTGGTAGACATGTCGTCATTATCTCTGTTCCCTAAGGCCCGTATGCCCACTCATTTCAGAATGCCCGAGTTAGAGAAGTTTGATGGAATGGGTTGTCCTAAGACCCATCTGAAGATGTACATGAGAGTCATGCACCCACGAGGGGCTGATGATGACCTGCTAGCCCAAATGTTCCATGAGACACTAGCTGGATCAGCTCTGAAATAGTTTTTGTCACTGGATGAGTATAGAATGAAGACATGGGAGTATGTATGCACTGAGTTCAGCAATCATTATCGGTATAACACAGAAGTTGATGTCACTAGGAGGGACTTGGAGACTACAAAGCAAGAATCAAGGGAAACTTTCTCTGCTTTCCTCACCCGCTGGAGAGCCAAAGCTTCTAAAATGGCTAACCGCCCTGAGAAAGAAGAATAAATCCGCATGATAATGAAGAACTTGCTCCCAGTGTATCATAAGCACATGTTTTTCCAATATCTCCCAAATTTCCGAGCTTTAGTCGCTGCTGGTACCCAAGTGGAGGACGCTCTAGCCGATGGAGCTCTTCGAACCAATGAACCCTACAAGAACCACCGACCTGTCATCAATGGGAAGGCTACCGAAGTCAATGCCATATCTCAGCCTGCTCCATTTACCCAACCCTTTTCCTTAGGAAATAAACTATCCAGAAAATTCACCGAACTCTGTATGCCATTGGAGAAAGTTTTTGAGAAATTAAAAGCTCAAGGCTTGCTCCAACCTCTGGAACCCAGACCTACACCCAACCCATTACCCAAGAACTACAATGAAAATGAATACTGCCATTTCTATCAATCTCTCCAAGACCTCATAGATAACAAAACCATTTCCCCACCTTCTCAATCCAATGTCACCCAAAATCCACTTCCTACCCATGCAGTCCCACCACCAGCAATTATCAATGTTATCCATGTTAACCCTTATGTCCACTGTGAGCCTATCCGCCCTCACCCTTCATTCCCTACTTCCTTGATCGAAATGTTTCATCACTGTCAAGCCCGTGGGCTCATTACCCCGTACAAGCCAAGACCCAAAATTTTTTACTGCCAATACCATGCCACCTATAGCCATGATCGGAATCATGTGATACATTGCAGAATATAGTACATGGGTTCATTGATCAAGGTCTGATTGAAATCCCTCAACCCTTCACTAGCCCAAGGGGGCTTTATCGTTCATGGAAACAGTTTGAGAAAGATACATTCCCGGATTTTAGTTCGAATGGGCTTCCCGAGCCTCATAAAGTGGATCAGTCGTCAAAGAATGGTACTAGTCAGTGGGCTCTCAATGAAAGGTTTGAAGCTAGAGATCCTTGTGTGGATTTGTTGACAGAAAGAAATTGGAGGTTTAGTTTCTACGTTCTCTGCCCTGAAAATTCTTGTGAAACTAAGGTGACAAAGAGCGAACCCATTAGACCTAAGGCTGGAGCCAAGAAAGCCTTCTCCAAGACTGGGACTAGCTAATGGGAGTTGCGAAAAAGATACGAGGCCGGAGATCCCGAAGTGGGCCTGTTTGGGGAACCTAGTGGAAAGTTCGATTTCTATGTCCTTTACCCTAAGATGAAGAAGCCCACCTATGAAAAATCCACCTTTAAAAAACCCATTGTTCATTCTGGTTGGGGTGATGACTCTGACTCACTTAAAGAAGACATTCCTGTGGCTCAGGTTGAACCCGAAAATTCAAACCTCATCTGTTTTGAGAAAGCTAGCCAAAGTATCCTCAAGAAGTGTTTCACAACCAAGGTCATCAATATGAATGGGGAAACCCATTACCAAACCATCTATCCAAGGCAACCATGGGTCACCCAGTATTTCGAATCAAGTTCGACTTCTGCCAAGTCTACCATAGATGATGGGTCAGAGAATGAGATTGATATCATAGAGTGGAAAGATTTGATGAACACACCCGAGGAGATAGCAGATATTTGGGCTAGTGATGAGGAATATGTTAACCATGTCATTAGAGGAGGTCGTCATTTCAAGCCCGCCAACTTGGAATCCGACAATCCTTTGGGAGAGTTAGAAAGATCTCAACGCACTGAAGTTCAAGAGGAAGAGGAAGAGATATTGAAACAGCTTAAGCGTACTCAAGCCAATATAACCATCTGGGGACTCTTAATGGCTTCTCAAAAGCACAGGCAGACAGTACTCAGGCTACTCAACCAGGTTTAGATTCTCATCGATACTTCACCCGAGGGTTTAGTTAGTCTGGTCAGTCCAGTTCAGCATGGGCAGTCAATATCCTTCACGGAGTCAGACCTTTCAAAGAAAGGACCTCATCATTTGCAAGCTTTGTATGTCACGGTGGATACTATGGGCAAGAGAATTCCTACAGTGTTGATAGATAATGGGTCAGCCTTGAATGTATATCCTCTCAGCACCGCCACTTCCTTGCGCATCGAACCGTCAGAATTCAAACCGTCAGGGCAAACTGTGAGAGCATACGACAACACTCGAAGAGAAGTAGTTGGCCTGGTCACTTTATCTCTAGCTTTTGGGCCTGTAGAGTTCCAAGTAGATTTCCAAGTACTAGACGTGCCTGCTTGTTTCAATCTTTTACTTGGTAGGCCTTGGATCCATCCAATTGGGGCTGTGCCTTCTTCCCCCCATCAAAAGGTTAAGTTCCCCTACAAAGGCTCAGTGGTGACATTGAAGGGAGATTCTGAAATCACTCCTACCCGTGTACCTATCTGTGAAATCAAGCCAGAGATTGAAGAAGTACCATTGACAGGCTTTGAATACATACAGTGTGTAGAGATTAAATCTGGATGTAAAGAGAAGATGGTGCTAGACTGCAGTCCATATGGGAATATGCAAGTAGGTCAAATCATGAAAAATATGGGCTTCTTTCCGGGAATGAGCTTAGGTCGTCGTCATCAAGGCACGCCTAGTTCAATTGAATATCTTTCAGTAATCTACTCTTTCGGATTGGGCTATCAAAGTACCAAAGTTGACAGAAAAGAGATGGCACAGAAAAGAAAAGAAAGACAGTTGGCTAAAGAAGAGGGACGAGTCCTTAACCTCACTCTGAAACCTTACCGGCCCACTTTAAATGGAGCTTTTGTCAAAGAAGGGGATGATTTCCTTTATTGTGGGTTCCCCGAGCCCATTTACCTTGAAGAACAGAAAGCTAGAGTTCCTGGGTTTGAAATTTTCTTCAACACACCATTACCTCTCTCTCCAACTACCATCACAGCCAAATAGCGTACAGAATTTGACTGGGTCGACTATATCGATGAAGTCGCCATAAGGGCTATGTTTAAAGAGATCGCCTGCATCGAAGAGCATGTTCATGAACCCAATCCTATCCACCCCGTTGAAGATACCATCAGTCCATTGACCAACTGGAGCCTTGAGTATGAGCCTCGAGTTGAAGACTCAATTGTGGAAGATTCACTCCCATCAGATGATAGCTTGTAGGATTTCTATACTTTCTTTCTGTAGGATTGTAGAATAGGACTTTCGTTTTTCCCTTTTTCAATAAAATAATCCCTCCTCTGTTAGGAGGCGAATGATAGTTTAGTTTTTGTTATCCTTCTTTCTTTATGATTAATAAAGTATTCATTTTTCTTCATTCTTTGCATTTGCAGCTTATCCCTTTTATCTTCTATGAGTGTATATAGCATGAATATAGATCCTAGAGAGGATGTTCCCCCTGAGTTTGAACAACGAAGGGAAATGGAACATGCTCGACCTAATGTGGATGAATTAATATCAGTTAATTTAGGATCCGATGAATCACCTAAAATAATTAACATTGGGGCAACTCTGTCACCACAAGAACAAGAAAAATTGGTAGGATTGTTGAGAGAAAACATAGAAGTATTTGCATGGTCGTACAAGGATATGCCAGGGACTGACACCGGCATAGTACAACATTTTATCCCTACTAGTCCGGGGGTTAAGCCGGTTAAGCAGAAGTTGAGGAGAATGAAGCTGGAGTGGGCACTGAAAATCAAGGATGAAGTAGTGAAGCAGATGACCGCTGGATTTCTCCAAGTGGTAGAGTACCCCCAGTGGTTAGCTAACATTGTGCCGGTACCTAAGAAGGATGGGAAGGTTAGAATGTGCGTAGACTTCCGGGACTTGAACAAGGCATGCCCTAAAGATGATTTTCCGTTGCCACACATAGATATCCTGGTAGATAGTATCGCCGGTAATGCTCTGTTATCCTTCATGGACGGGTTCTCAGGTTATAACTAGATAAAGATGGCCCCTATAGATATGGAGAAAACCTCCTTCATCACTCAATGGGGGACCTTCTGTTATCGAGTTATGCCCTTTGGCCTAAAGAACGCCGATTCTACCTATCAAAGAATGGCAACCACCTTATTACATGATATGATTCATAAGGAAGTAGAGGTGTATGTGGATGATATGATCGTGAAGTCTAAGGATCGAGAAGGCCATTTTGAGGCTTTAAGCAAGTTCCTTCAAAGAATTAAGCAATATAACCTGAGATTGAATCCCCAAAAGTGCGCCTTTGGAGTAACTGCGGGGAAGTTGTTGGGATTTATGATCACTCAGAAAGGAATAGAGGTCGACCCGGAAAAGATTGAAGCCATCATAGAGATGCAGCCGCCAAAGACAGAAAAAGAGATTCGAGGATTCTTAGGCAAAGTTCAGTTTATCAGTCGATTCATAGCACAGCTGACCATGATTTGTGAGCCTATTTTTAAGCTTCTTAAGAAAGATGTGCCCACGAAGTGGAATGACGCATGCCAAGAAGCCTTTGAAACCATTAAGAGATATTTGAGCAACCCACCAATATTAGTTCCCCCGCAGCAAGGTGAACATTTACTACTTTATTTAGCACTCACTGAAACTACGATGGGAGCTATGTTAGCTCAGTATCTCCCAGAATCTCGAAAGGAGAATGCGGTTTACTATTTGAGTAAGAAGATGACTGACTATGAGGTTAAATATGACGCATTAGAGAAGACATGTGTGGCATTGGTGTGGGTTACCCAAAAGCTCCGCCATTACATGCTGTCTTTTCAAGTGCAACTCATTAGTCGCATGGACCCCCTAAAGTACTTATTGGAGAAGCCGGTGTTATCTTATAGGACAGCCCGTTGGTTATTGCTATTATCATAATTTGATATTCAATATGTGGTGCAGAAATCAGTGAAAGGGAGAGCAGTGGCAGAGTTTCTAGCAGAATATCCATCGTCAGTAGAAAGATCGTCTGAATACCATTTTCCCAATGAAAAGATTCTAGAAGTAAACAATGAGCCTTGGAAAGTTTTCTTCGATGGGGCTCATAATAAGTGAGGATGTGGAATAGGCGTGTTGTTAGTCACACCGGAGAATAACTTGATACCATTATCTGTCAGGTTATCCTTTGATGCCACTAATAATATAGCCGAATGTGAAGCCTGTATCATAGCATTGGAAGCTGCCTTGGAGTTAGGTGTGGAAGAGTTGGAAGTATATGGGGATTCTGCCTTGATCATATGTCAAACTAAGGGAGAATGGAAGACTCGGGATAAAAAGTTGTTATCCTACCATGAATACTTAGAGACTTTGGTGAAAGAATTTCGTCGAATCGACTTCTTTTATCTGTCTAGGTTAAAGAATAAGTTTGCGGATGCCTTAGCCACTCTAGCATCCATGGTAGATATCCATAAAGATGAAGGTGTAACTCCTCTCATTATTGAGTCACGAGAAGAACCGGCCTACTGTTATGTTATCCAAAAAGGAGAGCCGAATGATGGAAAGCCGTGGTATTATGACATCCAGCAGTTTGTAGAAAAAGGAGAATATCCAAAAGAAGCATCATCCATAGATAGAAAGACCATAAGAAGGTTAGCCAACCAGTATATTCTGTGTGGGGGAAGCTGTATCGGAGATCACATGATGGAGTGCATCTGTTGTGCGTCAATGAACAAAAAGCTGAAAGAATAGTGTTGGAAGTGCATGAAGGGGCTGGGGCTCCGCATATGATTGGATACATGCTAGCTAAGAAGATCGTGAGACTAGGGTATTATTGGTCAACTATAGAAAGGGATTGCCATTTACATGTCAAAAAGTGTCATAAATGTCAAGTGTTTGCAACTGGAAAACATCAACCCTCGATGCCACTCACTACTATGTCTTCACCATGGCCATTTGCAACATGGGGCATTGACATCATTGGCAAGGTAACCCCCGCAGCCTCAAATGGACACGAGTACATCCTGGTCGCCATAGATTATTTCACCAAGTGGGTAGAAGCTGCATCCTACAAGACATTGAATGCCAAGCAAGTAGCGAGGTTTATACAGAATAATATCATCTATCGGTATGGAGTGCCCCACGAGTTCATCTCTGACAATGGACAGCATTTCCGAAAAGAAACCGAAGCGCTCCTACAAAAGTATAGTATCAAGCATCACCGCTCATCTCCTTATAGACCACAGACGAATAGGGCTGTTGAGGCAGTAAATAAGAATCTCAAGTCGATCTTGAAAAAGACTACCGAGACTTACTGATTGGCATGAGAAATTACCACTAGCACTGTGGGGATATCGTACTTCCATTAGATCATCGACCGGGGCTACACCTTTTTCACTCGTATATGGAATGGAAGCGGTATTGCTTATAGAGTTAGAAGTCCTGTCGTTAAGAATTGCCATGGAGAGTCAACTGGCGGAGGTAGAATGGATAAGGAACCGGTATGAAGAGTTAGCTCTACTGGATGAAAAGCGATTGAGGGCACTGTACCACATCCAGGGATATCAAAGAAGAATAACCAAGGCGTTTGGCAAAAAAGTGAAGCATAGAGGTTTGAAGAAATGAAATCTAGTACTAAAGGAGATTCGAGCACCGATCCACGACCCACGAGGAAAGTTCAAGCCCACATGGGTAGGCCCTTACATTATCAGAGAAATACTGCCAAGCGAAGCCATGAAGATTGCAGATATTGACGGGAATGAATTCTCTCAACCTACAAATTTGGATCAATTGAAAAAGTACCATATATAAAAAAAAGAGAATAATAAAAAAAAGAACCCGCTAGGTAGAAAACCCGAAAGGGCTGCCTTGGCAAAAGTTAGGGTATTCAAATAAAAATAAAAATAAAAATAAATAAATAAATAAATAAAATCAAGCTCGCTAAGTAGAAAACCTGAAAAGGCTACTTAGGCAAAAATTAGAGCAAATAAAAAAAAGAAGAAGTGAACTTCAATTTGATTCATGAACTACGAAGACCTGATTCCCCAAATATCACAAAGAGTTAGAGAAAAATGACAAAGCATTGCATCAAGGACGGGAATACGTAGGCAGCCCATAAAGTTACCTTGGGTGCGGTCTATTTCTTGTAAAAACACCAAGAGTTTGGTTCAATTGTAATTATTAAGGGATATTTGTTGAGATTTTAATAAAATTGATATTTATTCATCCATAAAGGGTAGAAACCTTTGAAAGATTTATTACATGCCATATGTGTCCCTATTTCCTACTTTCTTCAAATCCTACATTGCTCAAAAAATAAGAAAATCCTTAATCTACTCTAAGTCCTTCTCGCTCTGCGGGCTTGGGCTTCAATCTCATTTCCTCTGTTTCTTTTAGTCGTCCTAACTCATGACGTATCTGGTGGAAGTGATGAACCTGTCGACTGAGCTGTCGACTGAGCTGTAACTCGAGAACTATAAACGAGGCTTCGAACCTTATCCTTCATAGCCTGCACCTTTGAACCCAAGTCTTGTTTAAGCCAAGCCCAATACACCCCATCAAGCCTAAAAGGCCCATTGCGATCCACTACTTGACTCAAACATAAGCCTGAAGCCCATTTCTTCACAGCCCAAGATACCAAAGAAGGAGTAGCTACCTTTACCCCATGAACATGCCCTTTGATAGGGAGCTTTGTTTGAGCACGGCCCATCTGGCGAAGCACACGAGAAGCCCAGTAAAATGATGTATGCTTTAGGCCCATAAGCTTCACCTGACAACATCCCGAAGTGTGTAGTACATACTCTTCACATTCCCATATAGCCACATGCCACTGAATATCTCTCCAAGTCAGAGAAGAGAAGAAGATGATTATGTCCTGAATTGAGCGACGCTCAAGAAACAAAAGCTTACGCAAACAATAGTTATGGGATAAGTGTTTGGGCCCATCGAGAGGAGTGATCAGCCTGAGTCTCTCAACCAACCACATCTGAAGAAGAATGGGGCTACCCCTAATGCAAGAAGCAGAGTTGGAGTGGAAGTGGTCAAGCCCATTTAGAGTTTCAACTAGCACCAGAGGGATGGTGTTATGAGACTTCGATAATGGCAAAATGAGTTCACATGTTTCAATGGGTATGAAAATGGTTCCGTTCGAAACAAGAAAACAACCCATTATGCATAAGGCGAGTGCGTACTGGGTAGGCCTATGAAGAGCTAGTGGTTTTCCCCCTTTCCTCAAGAAAAATGAAGCTAGTTTGAGAAGATCAATGGAGTTTTCATGGATATATGAAGAAGCTTCCATAGGCAAAAGATCAAAGAGAGAAGAAAAGGTTTGGAAGTAACCTCGACGGATGGTAGGAAAGATGAAGTCCCATTAACAGAGACATTCATCAAGACACAAAACTCTTCAAATAAAGGACATACCTTTTCACAGTTGAAGCGAAATACATGAAGATCAGAGTCCCAGAAGTTGATCACAGAGTTGAGAAGCTTATCTTCATGCTTCACATGACAGAGAAAGAACCACGAAGTCAGGCCGAATCGTGCAAACACCTTCTTGTTTTATGCCCTCATTCTTGCTACGAACAGGTTGATGATAAACTTGAGAGCTTCCATTATATTTAGTGTGATGAAAGTGAGCATAGAGGTGTGTTTTTATAGCTTTTTGGCAAAGAAATCGAGTTAGAGGCAAAGTAGAACTCTCAAAACGTCAAAATATTCAAAAAATGGGAACCAAGGTCGATGACCATCCTCCAAAGGACGGCCAACCGTCCCCTAGGGATGGCCAACCGTCCATGGAGGGATGGTCATCCATCCCTGATCCCAAATTTTGCCTAATTTTGACTTTTTCGAGACTTTTTGACGTCCGGTTTGAATTTTTCGCTCAATTTTCGTCAGTTTTGACCTAATTTTGGGCTAAAATTGAACCAAAAAAGCAATTGAAATATATTTGTATTCTCATTAGGATATAATTACATGCCAAATCAGGGTTTTTGGTGCATACATAGAGAAAAAGTTACATAAAAAGCCCTAAGCAGGCCTCCTATAGGCCTAATGATACAAAATCATCTCCGCCGGGATGATTTCCTCGTTCCCCGTGAACCCGATGCCTCGTGATCCCCTCTCGATCCATGGTGCTCCTGTGAAGGATGACTTGAAGCCTGCAAACCCAAAGATTAGGTAAGATTGGTGAAGAATGAGATCACTAGTGATTGAAAGAGTAGAGAGAAAGTTACCTGTGCAGCTATGTTCGCATTATGTGCATCAAGATTCATACTTTGAAGTTCCCTAGTCAATGATGCACTATATGCCAGCCACTCCTTAGTGTATGATACAGGCACCTGAAAGGTCAAAAAATTCAAAATGTTAGGAGAGAGAAAGCCACATATGACAAAGGGTGAAAGTATGATGGTTATCGAAGTGTAAGAAGGATCAATGTGTGGATATTCATTATAAGGCACTCGAGTGATCGGTCTTTGAACAAAGCTGCCATCCTCAATGACTTGCACCTGCCAAGGGACATGTGGCAAAGAAGGAGCAGAGGATAAAGACTCGCCCTCACTAGAAGCCGCAGTAGCTGTAGGATGAGAAGCATGTCCTCGAGTTTGATGACCCTACCAAATAAAGAGATATGAAGAATAATATATAGAAAAGAGACAGGGCTGTAAAGAGAAAGTTTGGTACCTCAGCAGGTGGAAATCCCGATACAAATGGACCCATCAGATAGTGCTGACAGAATGTACGATAATCCTCATGCGGACGATGGAAAACATCTGCAAATACACCAGCCATGGCGTCTGCTAAGGCATGGTTTGTCAATTTATCAGCGTGTCTCATAGAAGAAGGAGGTGCATGAGGCACACGGGCAACTGAATAAGACCCACGAAGCTGGGCACTCACTCTTTCCCCAAGGTACCAATACCTGCCAGAGGACCCCTCGAACAAGATTCTCTTATGTGACATCTCAATCACAGAATTAAGTCGAGTATGCATGGTACCCCTCCAATGACGCCAAGGGTTCCACCTAACCTGAGGACAAGGTATATTAGAGGAAGTTTGAGCATTGAGAAAGGAAAGCAGAAATAAAGATTGTAACCTTATTAGAGCGCAACCCTGCAAGAAAGGCACGACTGTAAGCATAATCATGCCTATGGGCAATGGCATTCACCCGCCTATCTGGGGCATATATAGCGAGGATTGGCCAGGAAAGGTCATTAGCAATCAAGGTAAGGCTATTCAGGTCGAGATACTCATGAGCCCATACCTGCATAATATGTGCATTGTTAGAAGATGAGTAAAGGGAAGTTTATGATATTTTCTAAAAATAAATGAGTATACCTCCCAGACAAATCCCATGCCTCCAAAGTCAGTGCATACCCCTCGAGACAGACAGCACATGGTCCTGTACATGGTGGCCAAGGTAGCGCCACCCCAGTCATACTGAGGAATGGTATCAATATCCTCTAAACTGGCAAGAAGGCCTAAAGAGGCCAAATCAGCAGTGCCTACAAAAAGAGTGTATGAAAACAAGTACAAAAGGAAAGCCCGCACGATGTGGTCAGGATCTCCTCCTTCAGGTATGTTGCTAAAAGTGTTAAAGAGGGTATTTCGACGAACTAATTTCTTCACGATCTCAATATTGCCTGCCCCAAGAAAGGTATCTAAGTAAGTTGAGTTCTTGCTTGCACTATCATAAAAATCCAAAGGGCGACCCCCAATGGAAAGTCCAGTGATCATCTTAAAATCAAGGGGAGTCATAGTCATCTCCCCAAACTCGAAGTGGAATGTGTTGGTGGTGTCCCACCAAAGCTCAGATAAGGCCATGAGGGCCTGTCTATCCATAGTATCAACCCACAGTGAGTCGATAAAGTCTCCGAAACCAAGCCTTCGGATAATGGCTTTGACATAAGGTTGGAGGGTATCCATCTTAACCCACCATCCAATAATACCCTGTAAAGATGACCGAGTCCTGATGTCGAACTCTGGCTGTAAAGATAAAGATTAATGGATTAGAGGTATAAAGATAAGTTATGATAATTATTTGAATCAAGAATACAAAATTAACTCACAAAATGGCACATTTTCAAAAAATGATCAAATTTTATTTCTCAAATGGTTTGTCAATTGTGAGTTATTCAAAAAATATATACCATAATTAATGTAGTTGATTTTGGTATTTTCAATTTTACATCAAGAATTAGCATAATTCATTTAAAATGCCATATGACTTCTTTTTATGAAAATTGAATTGGAAATAAAAATCCTAGGAGAATATAATTTTGAAAATCATGAAATGAGTACTTAGCATAAGTTTTAAAAGCCATGGAAATGGCCCTTTTAAGTAAACAATGTTTTGAAAAATAAGCTATGTCTTAATTCATGCAAATTTGTGATATGTGCATTACTTGAAATATTTTAGAAACTTATCATGATATGATTATTTTGAAAACATTTGAAAAAGCATGATATGATGAATTGATTTGAAAAATTGAAAATTGCCCCCTTTAGGCATTTTATCAAACACTTAGTGTGCACATTTTTTAAAATGATTATGAAAACTTGTCATGATAATTCAAAAATATTCAAATGATGTTTGAAACATATTTATATCATGACATGAGAAGTGATATGATGAATTGCTTTGAAAAAAATTGAAGTTGTCTACCTTTAGGCATTTTATCAAACACCTAGTATGCACATTTTTGAAAATGATTGTGAAAACTTGTCATGAAGCTTTTGGAGGTATCCAAATGATGTTTGAAACATATTTGAATCATGGCATGAGAAATTTAAATAAAAAAAAAAAAAATCAAATTCTAGTCTCTTGGGAATTTTATCAAACACTTGGTGGGCAACATTTCAAGCTTGTGAAGCTAGTGAAATGGGGCTCCCAAGCTTTGCCAAATACAAATTTCATAAACACAAGTCATCAAACAATATCCAAAGATCAATATTGAAGCATCTAGACATCAATGATTCAATGAAAAAGCATGGAAAGTAAGCTTACCTCTTATAGAGTATGGATGTGGGAGAGATGAGCATTAGACTCCAATAACAAGCTTGAGTTGTTGATATCATGTGAAGGTGCTTTGTAGCTCTTCATCTTCATATATGGGTACTTTGATTCATACCTATTATCCATGAGTATAGGTAGAAGATGAATTTGAGAAAATGGGTATATGTGTATTTGGGTTTTGGATCCCCAAATTGAAATGCAAGGATGAAATCCTAGGTTTTTGATTCACAAATTGAGGTGAGTAGCAACACTAGAGGTGTTTGGAATTTGATTTAGAAGGAATAAAATCAAGTTTGATGGATTTTTGAGAAAAAATGGGATTTCTAAGAGAGATAAAGTCTTAAAATGAGGGAAATTTGAACTGATGAGCAAATGGGTGTCAAAACACCTAAATAGGGAGCAAGAGGCTCGGGTGGCCGTCCCTTAGTGGACGGTTGGCCGTCCCCTAGTGGATGGTCATCCATCCTTGATGCCCAATGTTGACTTTTTGTGGACTTTTGAAGCCCATTAGGCTCAATTTTGACTTTTTTGGCCTATTTTGACCAATTTTGACTCATTTTCTTTCAAAATTTGATTTAGGAAAGTGCATTTGATTCATATTGAATGATATTTGATGAATTGATAAAAAATGAAGAAGATTTGGTGCATACCAAAGTGAGAATTAAGTGATTGTGAATAGGAAAGTTCACATAAAATGATGAATTTTTGGTTGAAAACCATGAGATTTAGAAATGAATGAATGAAAAGATTGTGTAAATAAGTTTGTAATCATGAAATGGTTATGAATACATTTGATTTGGTGAGCTTATGAGACCCATGAAGGGAATTATAGAGGTGAGTGAACCCATGAAGGAGGGGCTAATGAGAAAAGCCCATTTTGGAGGCCCAAATCCATAAATCTTTGTGAAATTGATGAAATATACATGAAATGTATATGAATGATGTTAAGATATGATATGATAATTGGAAATGCGATTTCCAAAAGGATTGAAAATCCTTAAGTTAACTAGGAATGAAATTTCTAGTAACGAGTCGAAGACTCCCAAATTTTTATGATAATTAGAAATGCAATTTCCAAAAGGATTGAAAATCCTTAAATTGACTAGAAATGAAATTTCTAGTAATGAGTCGAAGACTCCCAAATTTTTATGATAATTGGAAATGCAATTTCCAAAAGGATTGAAAATCCTCACTACTAGAAAAACTGCCTACGACTAAGGTGCAAAACCTTAGTCTTTGGGTTAAGACTATGGTTTTGGAACCGTAGTCAGGCGGGTGGTAGTCTTATCTTCGACTACGGTTTTTGAACCCTAGTCTTTTCTTACAAAGGACTACGGTTATAAACCCTAATCTTTTAGGAAACGACTACGGTTTAAAATCCTAGTCTTAAAGGAAACGACTACGGTTTAAAACCCTAGTCTTTTAGGATACGACTACGGTTGAAAACCCTAGTCTTTTAGGAAACGACTACGGTTTAAAACCCTAGTCTTTTAGAATACGACTACGGTTTAAAACCCTAGTCTTTTATAAGAAGACTACGGTTTAAAACCCTAGTCTTTTAGGATACGACTACGATTTAAAACCCTAGTCTTTCAAAAAACGACTACGGTTTTAAACCAAAAAGACTACGGTTTTAAACCTTCATCTTTGATTTACCCGTAAAAAAAAAAAATATTTTCTGTATTTTGCAATTTTGTTTTCAATATTACAAAAATATGACCTGTAACCTTTATATACACCCAATCACATTCCAAACCACCCATTAAAGCGCAAAAATCATTAATAAAATTATCAAAGAAAAATACAAAATATACGTACAAATGCAATAAGTGTTCAACTTAATTGATTTATAATTAATTAAATAAAAGTCGTACAGTTAATGTTGGAATCCTAGATATTGATACATTCAAATCATCCTCTATTCCAAAACAAAATTCTAATAATGAGTCTTTAAATGCATCTTCTTCTTGACAAAAAAACTGGTTCCGTTCTCTATTTTTTGTTGATGCCCTAATTGGAAACCTACATAAAGAAAATAATAAATAAATCACACAAAATTATAGAATTATAATTAATATCAAAGAAATGAAAAATGATAGTTTAGATGGAATATGGAAACCTGCACTACTACAAAAACTGTCAAAGGGAACACTTAAAAGTGTCCATTAAAACTTCAATACATGTTTCCACATGCACTTCTATTAATAATAAAAATTTTAATTAAATTAACTTGTACTAAGAAATATTTTCTTTTTTGAGATAAAAATTCGACAGCATCTTGTCTGTTTTTGGAACATTTCTATGTATTCGCCTATTAAAATAACAGTTTATAGCACTTCTATAATCATATTATCACAACATCCCATTTAAATGACGCCTCATGTGCCATGTTATCATCAACAGCCAACAATCACAAGCTATCTTAAGTATAAAATAGAACATCTACATTACTACAAAAAAAAAAAAAAAA
>JAESVK010000479.1:2307022-2330845 GCA_017140935.1 Hamamelis virginiana | reverse complement strand
AAAAAAAAAAAAAAAAAAAAAAGGCTTTAAGAAAGGTTTTAAACAATCCTCTAAAGTCTTTAAGGTCGGTTCGGGTTGAAACAAAGAAACAGTCTTAATTAATTATGCCATCTAGTTATATAGTTAATTTGAAAATGATAAAGTAGGAGTCATATAGTTGGCTAATTTTACATGTGTGATAGCAAACATAACTCACATGGATACAACAAAATATGCACTCTTGGTATGACGTAGACATTCATATCTTGCATTTTATCTTAATTTTCAGCAATATAACTTGTACTTTGAATTATTTTCTTTTTTGATATAAAAATTCGACAGCATCTTGTCTGTTTTTGGAACATTTCTATATATTCACCTATTAAGATATTGTACATATATCCATAAAAACCATCCCTTAAGCTTGTAATCATCAAAACAGTAACTACCTTAATTATCTCAAATGTTGGCTTCCTCTTGCTTGACGAGAACTTCAAACTACTGTAGTCTAAGGATTCACATGCACTACAATATGCATTGAATATTAACTTTCTGCATACTTATACTTAGCTACTATAGAGGTATAATAAGTACTTTGATGCCACATGTGAATCCCACTGTGCCATAAATGTCTGATTTCCCCATCATTCTTGCTAAAAACCACAGGACTAAAGATGGACAAACAGGCCTCCAGATGCTATTCAAGGTGTGAACTCGAAAAATAAATTAATAGCCATCTGGCTTTGCAATAAATCTATATAAAGAAGGAAACAGTTCCTCCCAATCCTGATTTTTGCTAACTTGACTACTGCATTAAGCAGTAAGTGGTCCATCACATTAAAACCAAAATCCTTCAATTGAACAAATTCATACCTCAAGCTGTTCGTGTAGCCGCTTCTGAACTTCCATCTGCAATCGCAGAGCTTCAGTAATCTCAATACCCCTGTTATCATCAAGCCTAACAAGGAGAGCCAGAATAAAGTGGAGATTCAGTTAGACAAGTGTGTCAGTGTCAACGTCTGATCTTAAGCAGACCAGAAGAATCTGCCTAGAGTGAAGGTTATGTCAATGGCAATGAGTATATAGATTGATAGATGCATTAGACTTTGGTTGAACATAAAAGACAATAAGTGAATTTATTAGTTCATTGTGTAGTTGCCAGGAAACTTAATTATAAGTTGGAAACCTGTTTCCCCTGAAACTCATTTCCAAAGTTGGGATGAAAATTTTGAAATATTTGATTAAAAACATTTTGGAATCATTGAGAAGAATTTTAGGAAACTTTTTGGATCATCTAGGAAACTGAAACATGTTTGTCATAAGTCTCTTATTTTTTCTATGCTTCACCGGCCTTTTCTTCCACAACGATCAATAAACATTTCTTAAAGTTTTTTTTTTTTTTTTTTTTTAATATTTCCTGAAGTTTATATTTCAGTTTCCCATACAACTTTTCCAAAGCTGAAATTCGTTTTATCAAAATCTCTTATTAACTTTTCCTCTAAAAACCTTATTCAATCCAAATCATTTTTCCGCTTTATGTTTCCTATATATTTTTTAACCACTCTTCCTGCTTTTGCTCCCCATTATGGTAACTATCGTTGATAGCCATACTTCAACTAAATGAAACAAATCAAGAGAAATAATTCAAAATGATTTAAACTTTACCTGTGTCAATCCAACCATACTGATTTCAGGATGAGTAAAACAAGCTGCTGGGATGCTCAAATGGTTTAGCACATGATCTTTTCCAGTAACTTGTTCAACAACTATGTGATAGATCCATGGACAAAAAGAAACAGATGTAAATAAAAGCTCTAAATTTAAATTAGCAAACATTGAATTATTTAACACTTACCTGAAATTCCTTGTGCACTTGCTTTTGCCATTTGCATCACCGATGCAATATAAGTGAGGAACCTAATAATCGAAGTTCAGTGTTAGCAACAAGTCACTACAACCAAATAAGGGAATGTGCTCGCAAGGAAATTCAGAACAAACCAGATTGCCATCTGCATCAATCACTTGCATGCGCTCATCAACAGGAACAAAACCACGTTGTGTTACTACATTGATCTGCAGAAAAACCAATATGCTATTTGGAAAGAAAAAAAAAAAAAAAAGGAAGAAAGAACATTTCTATAAAATCTCAAATACATAAATATTCTAGAAGGCATACATTCTCCAAGCCTAGACCGCTTGTGAATGGAGCCCTTCCAGTTGCAATTAATGCAGCGTCAACCTATATATAAAAAAGAAAAAAGTTTGTTACAAATGCCATTGCTTAAAGGTAAAGATAATAACAAGATCCTGCTGGAAATGGCATTGCTTAAAGGTAAAGATAATCACCCTAAACATGTATATAATCACGTGGGTTGCTTGATTATGTAAAAACCAGTTTCAGATTGGACTTGAGCTTATATAACCAGAGGGAATTGAGGCCTAATATCTTGCCAGCCATACCCAGAATTAACTGACATATTTGTACAGCAAGTCTTAATGGCTGCATTGCATGTTCAAACAGCATTTGAAGGTACAAAACCATAATCTAAAATGAAACCTTATGGAAGGGACTCATCACCATCAAGGAAAGTATAGGATCAATTTCAAGTAATTATAAAATTACAACATTAATAAAATATCTTGTTACCATTTGTTTTGAATCAAATTAATAAAAAATTGATAACCACATTGCCAAAAGCATTCAAGGGGGAAGCTGGACTTCTGAACAATTATGTGGATGTGTGTGTGTGAGAGAGAGAGTGAGAGAGAGAGAGAGAGTGAGAGAGAGAGATCCTAAGGAATGGACACATAATTCTGCAGCCTGTTTTGTTTTTACAATGTGAACATTGTGAGCAAAAATTGAAGTTGCTCAAGACAGACTTTCTGTACTTCAAAAATTTATGGGTCTAAACACAAATCACCAAATAAATCTTCATTATAACAGGGAATACTCAACAAGTATGTACTGATAAAAATTTAATCTAAATAAGGAAAAAAATAAAGTAACAAAGGTGCATTTCATAATAAATAGAAGTCTGGATGTAGGAACCCAAAGCCCTATGGCAGAGAGAGGTAGCAAGAGAGAGAGAGAGGATGAGAAAGGAGGTGAACAGAGTAGAAAGTGAAAGTGAAAAATGATACTAGTAAACAGAGTCCAAGTTTTGCGCATTCAAGCTTAGTTAGCTTTCTAAAAGAACTCTACAATAAAGTCATAATTAGATGTTAAATTCTTAGCATGAACAGAATGAAACACCATAACTGACAAGGGCTTCTAAGAAAAAAAAAATACCTGATGTGTGAGGCTTTTTCCGCCTCCTGTTGGCATTAAAACAAAAACATCATATCCACTCATTGTAGCATTGATGACTTCTCTTTGGTTGGGGCGAAATGAGAGGTTTCCAAACACTTTTTTGTTATTGGCCTGAAAGTGGATACAATGCAAAAATAACAGTTAGAAGAACATGAAATGCAGATAGAGCTTGGATATCAATGAAGAAAAGCACCTCCAGTTTTTGTCCACGGGAAATCCCTACTAGTCCACTTCAACAAATTTTGGGACGTATGGTTCCCTCTCCACAGGACCTGATGAAACTCCTATTCAAACCTCATTCAATGGCGCATTAAGACCTTCCTTTCTTAAATTTTTTCGTCCCTCGAAATGAGAATGAACATTCCATTAGGTATTTAGGTCATCATCAATTAAAAAAACAAACTGAAGAATTTGTTATGGGCATCATGCTCTCCAATTATAAGGTTACTCAAATAAGTGCCTCACCTGCAAATGATGTACCCGAAAACTGAACAAAACAACGACGATTTTGAAAGGAATCGATCGAAATCATGGAATCGCAGCGGAAGAGAAAACAAAACTTTTAATAATATGATTCCATCATCGAAAGATTCTAAACAGGAATCGAACAAGCATAGAGATATGTGATTTAATAACAAACAAATAAAATTAATAAAACATAAATTAATCTTACTTGATTCGCCTTTCGATTTGCAATCCTCGACCTCGAACTTCAACGCAATGAAGTCTCCAACGGTATCCACACAAGGGTAAGATTCCCTAAACCCTTCTAGTCTTCCACAACACTTGAGAAAGCTAGAATGGAGAGGGAGAGGAGAGAGAGAATTTCGGCCAAGGGGTTGCTTAACCCTAGAATGAGTGAAGCACTCATATTTATAGACATTCTCCTCTTTAAGGGATGTTTGGTTACTAGTGCTAGCATGACCAAACATCCTTGAATAGAATAATCCTATTCTTGGTTAATTTTGACTTTTAATTAATTAACCTTTAATTAATCAAAATCAAACTTAACTTAAAGACAGGATTCCCCTCTCACAAGTTTAAGGAACTCTCTTACCCTCTATTGTGTGTGACCCATTGGGTTCACCCCAACCTAGCAGTGACTAGGGACATCTCCATGTCGCCTAAAATAGAAACTTTCTATTTAAAGGTTTAATTGAAACTATTCCAATTATGCCCTTATTGATAACACTTATCAATAGGCTTTCACTGGTCATGAGTGACGTCTAGCAATGTGTCATGACATGCCCTAGGTTTGGGTGAATAGCAGAACTATATGAACCCTTCTTGTTACTTAATCCTTCATCCCCTAATGTCACAGTTAAGATATTTAGGGTATGGATACAAGTCAAAACCCTATCTTAACTTTCTTGTCATATGTTCTTCAAATTATAATCTCAATAAGATGAACCTTATGAAACTCTTTCATATTCCATCTATCACTCTGGCCAGAGATTCACATTGAGAGTTATATTTAAGAACTGACCCTGACATTCTCTCTCATAACATTGAGAGTGATGATTCCTTATTGACCACTCATATGCCTTCATGCAAGACCTATTAGAGCCAATGAGTGCTGACTACAACCTTAAGATCAAGGCTGTATAAAACACTATCAAACCCTAATAACTCAGGCACAAGACATCCATGGTGTCTCAGGTCTTAGGATTACCAAATGGACGTAACATAAGAATATTCCTTTAACTTAATATCCATAGGAATATTCTAGTAGATCAAGTTCAGTGTACATATTCTCTAATATGCACCCACAGATTAACCTAAGTGTCTCTACACTGATAGGAAAGACTACCTATCCTCCCATTGGAGTTAGTTTAAATCTGTGCCACTCTTGCCGGTTTAATAAATGTCCTCTTTAATAAACCTATGAGCAGGAACACTTTAAGAATAAATGTATATGAGAAATATGAGTCTTCATATCTCAACAAACTTGAGATACATATTTCTCTTATCATTTATTCATGGACATTATCGTATATATATTTAAACATACAAACGATAAGCAGTACCTTCTTATCCTAATATGAAATAGATATGCACTTTAGGATTGGTTTTAGGGCATACCTCTAACAGATTTCATAGGATCATCCCAGTTGGCCAGAGAAAGAAGCCACTTCCCAATTTCCATAACTGGAATAAGTAACTCCTGCAAGTAAAAAGAAATTTAAAAGATACAACAAGAGGAAATTGCATGGAAGTTGAACTAAGTTGCGTTCAGTGAGAGGATGGAGCAGTGGTTCATGCTGCCAACTCCAAAATAGTTGAGCACAAAGCACCGTTAATTAATATAGTTATGTTTCTCCAGCCTCAGTACTTGTAAATAAAAAGACATGGTCTAATTGATTCAAGGAGAGAAAAAGAGAGATCATTTGCAATGTCTCAAACCAGCTATTTGGGTTGGTCACCAAAATATCTGTTTCACCATTCCAAATAATCAAAATGTTTCTCTTCAATCTACACAGCACAAATACAGATATGGGATACAAACACAACACAATACAGACACACTGATAAATAAAATTCTAAAAAAAAATAGGAAACGGATATAAAAGGGACACGACAATCACATGAGAAATTTAAGAAGTAACATTAGCAATACCTTCATCACTGCTAAATAATTAATATTCATTCACAGAGGTCTCATTATCATTGACTCACCGCTCTTCTCCGAAACCTCGTGTTATTAAAAATTGTTTGGTTGGCTAGTATCAGGCCCCATTGCACAACCACGTCCATAGCCATCTGTGTCTAGCTTGCTCTAGATCATGAGCACTCAGTCCCACAAAGCCACAACTTTAAATGAAAAATGAACCTTCCTCTGCTATTTGCTCTCTCAATGTCTTCCTTCCAATAAATGCCACCCAAAGATCCCAATCTTCACATACTACAATCATTTCAATTTATCTTCCTTACCGTATCAAACAAATCCAAAGAAAAATAGAAAAAAATATATGTGAAACAAAAAATAAAATTACAAAATCTACTCAAGACAGTAACTCTCATTTAGAAATTACAAAGAAAAAAATAAAGAGAAAGATATATGAGAAAGATTATATTGTAAATTCTTGATTTGGGAATAAGAACCTTAAATTGTGTTTTCTTATAATAATAATTGCCTGAAATGCCACCAGATTGAACAGGACTCATCAAAATCCATAAACTAAACAGAAAAAAGTCAAATGGAACTCAAAATTTATACGAACAGACACCATATCAAAACCCTAATGCCCCCTTTCGTTGCTAAGAAAATATATTAAAAAGAAATAAATTAGGGTTTTCAATTAATCTCATTCCTTTTATCATTAGGGTTTTGATATTAAATATATATATAAAGAGAGAGAGAGACATACAAGTACACACAGCTAGTGCCGAGACTGTGAGCAGCAGGGTGAGGTGAAACGTGAACGGCGAATCGACGATGCCGTGACTGTGAGCAGCAGCGAAGAGAGGTGAACAGCGGGGTGAGCTGTAGCCGTGACTGAGGTGAACAGCGGGGTGAGCTGTGGCCGTGATTGTGAGCAGCGGGGGTGAGTTCAGCTTTGCCGTGATTGTGAGCAGCAGTGGTGGTGATGGCGATGGACTGTGAGCCTGTGATGGAGATGGTTGTCAATGGAGGACTTGCGAACCAGAAGGTTGGCGGACTGACAGTCGACGACGGAGAGTAGCGGCGCGACTTTGTGAGGGCCTGAGGGTGAGTTCGCGAAATTGACATCCCTAGGCGGGACTGGGGTTCAGCGCGAAATGTGAAATTTTTGGAGCCAAAACTACTTATAATATGCTTGGCCAAAACGACACATAGCAATTCACAAAACGGCACCCATTTGCAAGACACTTTTATAAGTGTTATAAAAACTATGATATTAATTTTGCATACTTTAAACAATTTAAATGTTTTCTCAAAAACCAATCGTTGGATCTATGTGATTTTTTGCATGCACAATGTATTTATATGGAACATCTTATCCAACGGTCGGTTTCACAAAAATAGTCCCCCATGTTAACATTTGTACAATATGAATAAGAATCATGTGATACACATACAACTTCAAATAATTTAAATGTTTTCTCCTAAAAGAAAAGAAAAGACTAGGGTCTTAAGAACAGTAGTCTTTTCTTATCATTTAACTAGATATTTAAAAAACTCTAGTCTTTGCTTACCTTTTAACTAGGGTTTTATAACACACTAGTCTTTTGTTGGTAACAAAAGACTAGTGTGTTATAAAACCCTAGTTAAAAGGTGAGAAAAGACTAGGGTCCTAGGAATAGTAGTCTTTTCTTACCTTTTAACTAGGGTTTTAAAAAACCCTAGTCGTTTCATACCTTTTAACTAAGGTTTTAAAAAACAATAATCTTTTGTCTAACAAAATCGTAGTCATAGCCCATTATTCTTGTAGTGCCTTAAGTTGACTAGAAATGAAATTTCTAGTAATGAGTCGAAGACTCCCAAATTTTTATGATAATTGGAAATGCAATTTCCAAAAGGATTGAAAATCCTTAAGTTGACTAGAAATGAAATTTCTGGTGATGAGTTGAAGACTCCTAAATTATTATGATAATTGGAAATGCAAGCGAAGCTTTCAAAATAATTTTGATGGTTAATTATCCCTATTTTGTTGTGTCAAAAATGGGATTTCATTGTTTTCGTTGATATTCACTGGCGAAGCCATGAACATCAATGAGGGGCTTTTGTAGACATCCATTTTTGACCATGAGTATGGTCATAAATGGTTGCCTATGTTTAGAAATGAAATAGGGTGTCAAAACCGTAAGTTCCCAGTTTTACCTCTTGTGGGTAGTTAGATAGATGTTATTATCACATGTGTGTTTTTAGGTCAGATTGAGTCGGTTCTTTTTGCATTAGGTTTCTAGAGAGTCTAGGAGCATCCCTGCAAAATTCCAGGGCATTCCGAGCAAGGCTTGACAGAAAATAAGGCCTTTTGTGACTAAAGGGCAATTTGGTCATTTGAATCACAAAAGCCCTGAATGACTGTCGATCTTGTCTCGAATGGTCTCGAGGCTTTGGCATAGATATTCAAAGTGTGTTTGGTAGCTAAGTTGATCAGTGGCAAGATCTGTAGAGCCTTCTGGCTCATATTTGGCTCTGGAGGCTCGAAAGGCCCTTTCAAAGCCCAGATTAGGGTTTCAACCGGAAGCGACCGGGATTCGATATTTTTATTAAACCAAAGTCTTTAAAGGCTTCAAAACACTTTCCTAAAACATTTTAAAACTTTTTTCAAGAAGAATAAATGATTTCGAAAGCAATCGGTTAGCAAATTTCAAAACCCTAATTTGGGCCCGGCAGGCCCTAAATAGCTAATCGGTCGACTTTTCCCTAAACCTTTGACCTCGGTCAATCCATTTTCACATCAAACACTCCTTAAAACATGGAAAATCGAATCACGATCATTTCGGAGCTCGAATCGTAAAATTTGGATTTAAAACAGGCCGAAAAAGCCGAAAAAAGCCGAAACCGGATCAAAACGGGTTGAGTTAGGCCCACATAGGCCAAAAATAGCATGGAGGATCGACAACCATCCACCAAGGGACGGCCAACCATCCATGAAGGACGGCCAACCGTCCCAAGGAGGACGTCCATCGATCCTCTTAGCCAATAATTGCTCTGCTTCAATGTTTTTTCTGCCCGGGACTCTTCCAAGCCCTGCCATGTATCTAGTTCGGCCATGGGGACTTTTGGATGAGTATGAACACCTTGGAAGACTGGTTTTAAGCCCTTGGATCATTCCTAGGAGATTTAAACTCAACCATTGATCAAACTCAGGCTTCCCTATAAATAGAGGGCCCTGGAATCAGTTTCAACAGACAGCAATAAGCTTTAGAGAGCTAGCTTGGAGAGTAGAGGCTTGAGCAATTGCACAAGCTTCCCCCATAGCACTCGAGCTTAAGTTTTAAAGTCCTTGAGGTCCTTGGAGTCCTTGAAGCTTGAGGAGAAGGCTTGGAGCGAGGAGGCAGAGAAAGAGGTTAGTAGAGTTTTTTTCTTATTCTTTTTCTTTTGTAGTTTTCTTTTTATTGCTTTAGTATGCATAGGATTTAGTTCTTTAGTATGCATGATAGGTTAGTTTATTGTTCCTTTAATATGAATAATAGGGATTAGTTTATTAAAATAATTTTCTTTTGCATAATAGGAATTAGTTTTATGCATGCATATTTCTTCCTCTTTTCTTCTACTCTTCATCTTCCACTTTTCTTTGATCATATCATGTTAGGATTAGATATTTGAGATTTATTTCATATCTAGAACATATGCTAGGAAGTTAGGATTATGCATGTTTTTCTTAGGAAAGCATATTAGTCCATCTCTTTGAGTCATTTTGCATATTGTTACCATGTTAGGATAAAAGTAAAGGTTGCATATTAATAGTTAGTGGTTAGGTTTGTATCATTATTGTGTCTTGATTGGAATGCTATATGAATTGTGATCGAGGGAGCGAGCAAAGGTGAGTCCCTTCCCTTGTGGTTAAATACTATGTGTGATGATAGTTTTAATATGCATATTAGGTTGCATTTAGTGCATTCTTTTACTATTTTTATTCATTGCTTTTTAGGGTTTTAAATACACTTTTTGATCACTTTTAAATCTGTCCATGGGTTTAAAGTGACCTAAAAGTGCACTAAAACTCATTTTTTAGGCCAAAATCAACATAGAAACATGCCTAGGTTCACATAGCTAACTTAGATTTGCATTTAGGACATTTTCATGCATTATTAGCACTCTTGATTATATTTTTTATTTATTTTCCAGAAATTCCAGCATGCATATCATAGTGTTTTAGGTATTTAGACTAACCTAGGATTAGCTAGAAACCCTAGGATTAGGGGGGGTCACTTTATCCCACTTAAGACTCTTCTTTGTTATAAGAATTACAATAAGAATAGAGTTCTACTTTACTTAGGATTCTACTTCGAGAATAATTCTAAAAAATGATTTTGAAAGAATTCAAAATGGAATGAAATTCCTTCTCTCATAACAAGTGTTTTGATCAAATTCAAACTCTCGAAGCTAGAGTCCAAGATAAGATAGAATTTCTATGATTATGTGGTTTATTACAATAGAAGTGTCCTATGTAATCGAACTACGTGGACTTTGATCTTTATCAAGCAGTTGGTAAGGTACGTAGGCTGTCAATAGGGCGCAAGTCCAATCTTAGGTTGACTTCTAGTCTCCTAAGACCCTTAGGATTGTGTATACTTTTGTACTATATATTATTATTATATATTATTATTCATATTTTGTGGTTGATTAGATATACTAGGATTGTTTTGAAAAGATTTTGATAAAGCCCAAATTTAATTAGGAGACCTTTAATTAGGGTGAGGTGGGTGCCTACAAGGAGTTCCTTGGAACCTTCCCACTTTGTAACCTAACCCCCGAATCCAACTTTGATTCGAAAGACCATGCTTTTCCAAAATATGGGGTCAATGTTTTATTGAAAATAAAACTCTTTTGTTGGTTTCCTTGTTCCCTAAAAATAAGGTGGCGACTCCTAGTTTTTACAAACTCTTATCCTTTTTCAAAAACCCTATCTTGAGTGGATAATAGAAAAGGATAAATGTGGATAATAGAGAAGGATAAATCGAGACAGATAAACATCTTCCACAATCCACTCAAGATAGATACACCCCCCAAGAGTGAACGAGAGGGCCTCCCGATCTAGGTTGGCTGGTTCACAGACTGGCGACTCCACTGGGGATGTCGAGGGCTAAACTCCAATTAATTATTTTTGGGCTTTTCAATTTCTTAATTTAATAAAATCAACCACTAGCATTTGCATGATTGTTTGACTTTGAATTCCGCATTGTGTGCGCATTGACTTTGCTTGTTTAGGACGTTGTATGCTAAAGCCAACGATGAGCCTAGCCTTGGGCCCGGTTTCTTTGACTCTCGGGTTCCATGTATGCGAAAGCCATCACTCTTCTTACCATGTACCCTCGGGTATATTAAATGGACCAATCACGTACTGTTGGACCCACGCGGCATTCCTGATGTCACATGTGGTTAGGTATATCGATTGGACCAAGCGAGTAAGGGACACTCAGCCTACCCTTTGCATTAGTCCATATAGACTATATTTGTAGGACACATACCCTACGTCACTTTTTAGCACACTATTGTAATGTTATGCTGCCGAATTTACCCCCCGATTTTGTCTGAGCCATGATCGTGAATTGTGTAGAACCACTAGGACCTAGGATTGTAGGTCTAGACCTTATGAAATGCCCTAAACTCTTAAGGGAAGTGTCTCTAAAGAGTTAAGGTACTTAATGAGGGCTTAGTACCCTACATATCCTTGGACTTAGGCCCGTGGTAGTGTTATGCTGTCCGAATAGTGATGTCCGTTTATAGGCCTTAGGTGAGTTTAAAGTGTGCGCTTTAGGCCCATACTCTTTGGATGAAAGATATAGCCCTGCGATAAGATTGGGATGTGAGTTTAGGAGTTTCTGATGAGATTCTAGCCGAGGCTTTAGGCCCACTTTCATAAGATAGAATGTGAGAGAGTGAGATTGATGTGTGGGCCTTAGACCTATACTTTTGTGAGCATGTGAGATTGTCTTTATTCATCCCTTTTCACACTGGAAGCTCTTAGTTGATTCAAATCTTTTCTCTTTCCCAGCATTCTGGCTTGGCGTCGTGATTCTAGCGGTCGGTTGTTTAAGGGCTTACCTGTCGATTCAAAGATGTCTAGTAACGAGGATTATACCCCTATTGCCATTGGAACTAATGGAAAGACAACTGATGAGAAGATCGAGGCACTCTTAAAAGTGGTCCAAGAGTTAGTGCATCAGAAAGAAGAGGAGGATAAGGTGCGAGCCCGTACTAATCCCTTGTTTGAGAATGTTGATGAAGATGAATGTTTCGTTAGACCGAAGTTAGTTGTTGAGCCCACTAGGTCAGGTGCAGAATTTGTTCAGCCTGTTGATATGGAAAAAGAATCCAAGCCCAACATGATAATATAGTTATGTCATGCCACATATTGAAAATAAGGCATTATTCAAATTGAAATTATACAAGGCTATATTCCATATTGTACAACATGAAGCCAATTTGTACTAGGATCCAATGAGACTTAATCTCTTAGTTCATTAGTATGCTAGTTTAAACCCCTAATTGTTGCCAATAAGAAAAACTAGACCAAAAACAACATAAGATTATACAAACACATGAAAACTCTTATAAACCCTTTAGAACTGCCAAAGCCTCCAAAAAAAATACATCACCAATTGGTGAAAACCAACAACAACAAAGCATAGCCAGCGAGTGCAAATTATACAGCACCAAAATAGAGTAAAACCCAAATAAAGAAACACCAACAACCACCACCTGAATTATATGCAATAAAAATCTTTTCAACCCTTTTGAAAATAATCCAATGGTAGGTAACACATCACTGAAACTAAAAAAAAAAAAAATCAAGCCCTCCCAAAACTTGGACATTGACTAGTTAAGCAATTAAAAGCTAAAGCATGTCCATTAGTAACAAAGGTAGAAGTATCAATGCTTTGGATCAATACAGCATGCTCCCTTGATCACAACCTGCCAAAGAGTTCCAGAAAGCCCCAACACTCCAAAAAGCTTACCAAAAAATGACACCACAAAAGCTTTCATTTTTCTTTATTTTCTGTGGTTATTTTGTTTTTTATGCTTTAACTTGTAAAGAAATAAGTTTATTATATCTCTCATTAATACTTTAAAGAAATTATATTTGCTGCTATAGCCATTAAACTAAGTGTTTAATTATTCCTTACTCTTCATGCTTTTCAAATATTACAGTTTTCCTATATGTTTTGTGTAAAGATGAAAACCTACTTCCCAATTCATCCCTTAATACTTGCAAATAGTTTTTAATATCGAACTTCATATGCTTTAAAAGAAGATACATGCAACCTAACAACCATTTCCAACAAGTTCATTAGTATGTAAATCATCTTCACCCTTTTTAAAAACAATAAGAACAACTAAAACAACATACAAATAAACCCAAGTGGGTGGTCTCCGTACAAACTCCTCCCCATAACTACAATATTTCCAATGATCCCGACAAATCAATATCCAAAAACCACACTCCTCTATATGTATATATTATATATAAAGAGTAGATAGAGGATTTATACCTAAATATGAATATATCTTCTACCCAACAGAGTTGCGCTATAGCTATAATCCAGGTGTTTCCAACACTACAATACAGAGGTTTCGCTGGCACAAACACAATTACAATGTCAAATACAATTCTATCAATATAACTTTTGAAGGAAAATTATTAATCAAATGATAACCCTATTAGATTTAATTTAGAAACAAAATAAAATCATCTAAAATAAAAGAGATCGAAAATAAAATAAGACTTGTTCTGAGTTGAAGAATTGACCTTAAACCTTGTAATTTTTGTCAAACTAGCACACTAAAATCATCTAATTTGTACATAGTAATGTAGACAATAGTTCAAAGTTTCACGTATATTTACTCACTCAAGGATTCGATATATTTATTTTTTTTTGTGTTTTAGACCAACTTTAAGCCCCAATTTGTCTGCTACATTAGAGAAACCTTGAAAAAAAAAAAATTTCCAAATGTTAAAACATAAGGTGCAGAGGCACAACATTGTGATTATATATGCCTCTACAATCTTTTTTGTGACATTTTACTAGCTTACTTCAAAAATTTGCTTTATGTAGGCATTTTCTAGAGGCTTAGACACATGCATCCATAGTTCATTGTCCCATGAGCCAATTGTTGGGCAACCCCTACCATTCATTTCTGAATAATAGCCACATTAGGCTAGGGGCAAGTCAAGACTGGGCAGTTTGCTATTTTTCACATTACATAAGAAGCAGTGCACTCACCAACAGATGCAAGTGTTTCGAGAAAACTAGATCAAGATACAGAACTCAACGTGCAGACAACTCTTTAAATTAGGAAATTTTTATAAAGGGAATTAATTTGACCAATAATTCATAGGAATTATATTCACTCATTCATTCCTAGCAGCAAACAAATCTTATTTTGTCAAACCATTCAGGCAAGATTCAAGACTCATATCTTCAGCTAGTTGTCTCATTGTTTATATAAGCAAAATTTTCCAGTAGAGCTTTCAGCTATGATCCTAGAACCACCAGAAGCCCTTTGGTTCGGATGGTATTGCTCAATCCAACAAAAGGTGCAATCCACATATATGCGCAGTTGAAACGCATATTGAATTTGTTGGTTTAATAATCACTCCAAATAATCTTCCCAAAACCAAAATGCATTCACTCAATCATTGTGCTCATCAAACTATATGATTTCCAATCATTGTTAAAAAATAAAATAAAAAAATAGATGCACAATTTGAGAAATGTTAGAAGTAACCCATAATACAATACCTTCTATCACTCCCTTCTATTGTACTATAATTGTGATATGATCCGGGGGCCATATTAGCTACTTTTTATACAACACTTCAGATTCTTCACCAAATATATTTTCTCTAAAACTAAAGTCTAAAGTTGGGTTCCTGATTGTACTCTTCAGAAAAAGGTGGTTTCGTGATTGTCACATGAGAAAGAAATTGCCAATACTTGACCTTAAACAAACCAAAGTTCCAAACATTTTGCTAATCAGTACTAATGGCTAATATATAGTTTAGAGTAAAAAAGCATATCTGTATTAACAGAATAGGCCAAGACATAACGTTTTCTATGCCAAGAAAGTTTGAAAATGCCCGTTACATGAATGATGGAATTCTGAATACTCCAGAGAGCGTAAACAAAACTTCAAATTTACTCACAACATCACTAGTGCAATTGGTACGCCTCACTGAAGACTGAGAGTTCTACATAATGCCAATTTAAGATGTACAATAACTATGTTTGATTTCTACAGCTCTAGAATAGTGCTTAGAAATTTCTAACTATCATTTTGAATGCATTAGTCTTTCATTCTGCTTACTTCGTATGTCTTCTCTATTTTGTATCAGCTAACCAAATTGTAGATTGCGTCCAATTAACAATGGCCTAAATCATGCAGAAAAGAAAAAAAGGGCAGCTTTGAATTAATTAACAGAATAATAAACCTATGAGATCAAGTTTACTTTGGAATATATGATAGGACACCCATTTATCGGACATTGCGTTCATTTCTTTCAATCTGGTGACAAGCTTCATCAACAAACTGCAATACAGTTCAAATTTATATGGGTGAAGTTTACACCTTTAAGGACAAAAAAGGACAGACTATTTCAGCTTATATAGGCTAAAACTTACGCGGCCAAATTGCATAGAAATTCTGGTCTCTAGGTCATCAAGCAACAGGCGCACAAATCCTGCTGCATCGACTTTTTGACCAGAAATATAACGTTCTGTAATACCATGCATTGATATGCAGCGCAAAGGATCAATCTTGTATTCCCAATCCACCACAGCATAAAAGTCTTCCTAAAAATTCATTTAAAAAAAATGACATTTCATGCCAGTCAAATTTGGAATTTTAAAGTAATTTTGGAGTTTGAATTTTGCAAACAATCCAATGATGCCTACCACTAAGCAACAGTAATAAGTAAAGAAAAATGAGAGATTAAGCTAGGTGAACCACCTAAACATGTCTGCTGCTAAGGAACAATATATAATTTAGAACATAAACGATGTTAAGTTTTTAGCAAAGCCAGGTAAATTGATATATACCACATAACTTTGTCTCCTGTTCAATATTATGGTAGTTAATCACAAGAAAATGAGAAGGAAAGTTTAGTTTTAAAAGTCTTCAAATAGACAAGGACACCTCAAATACAGAGGTAGGTTTGCTTTTGCATGGTGGGTGCCTTTTATTGTACTTTTTAAAACTCTCATGTGTCTTGAAGGACCTTTACTCTTCCTTTGTCCATCCTTTTTTTTTTTTTGTTTCACTCTTTCTCCTTTTTTTCTTTTTCTTTTTCTTTTTTTTCTTTTCCTTTTTTCTTTTTGATATCCGTACAAACAACCAAGAATTGAACCTACTGGCTTCTTAAACTTCTGAGGTAGAGTTTCTTATTGATCAGAGTGCACATACAAACAACCAATCTTACTAAACCATCACAGTTTGAGAAATATGAAAAGTAGAACTTTAAACCATATATCACAGAATAACTGCACTTGAAAAAATGAGTGCACATTGGGAAAAGGATTACCAGCTTTGCCGTCATTCTCATCGATGTCCATGATACCCAAATCATGGAAGAAGTGGTTAAAGCATAATGATGATTTCTCTCACACATTATGATAGAAAATGCAATTACCTGATAAAGGCAATAAGAAATCAATAGTAAAAGAGAGACAATAATTGAGATTAAGACTGCCAAGTGTCTTCCAGTAGCTGAATGGAGAGCTTGTGGAATTTGGACAATTATAAATGGGATTATAGATATAGCCATGATCCTTGCAGTATAGCTAGTCCAGATATCAGTACTAATACCAGAACCTGCAAAGATGGAGAAATTTTGAATTTAGTAGTTCATTTACAATCATCATATATATATATACCTTTACAACTTGTCTTCTTTCAAAGGTGGAAGACAACTCACCCACAAGAGTTCTCACAAAACCCTTACAAAACTCACAAAACAAATGATTAAGATAATACAAATGTGAACTCCTTAAAGAGTGGATAAATACAATAATGAGCTCAAACTAATATCTCTCAAGATTAAGAACTAGTATTGGCTTAGAGAAAAAGATTTTTGAAGAGCTTGAATTACTCAAACAATTGATAAACTAAGATTGATTTGAGTAGAGAGTGTTTCAAAGTACTTTTTGTGAACAACTAACTTAACCAAGATTTATACAAATGGAATTTAAAGGCTTTCTTGATCATATGGCTGTTGGGATGAAGAATATAGCCGTTTGGGTTGTAACAACTAGCCGTTATAATTTGCAGAGCATCATTAGTCGACTAGCACACAAGGATTAGTCGACTAGAGCCTTTAAAATGCATTTATGAAATAAGTCCGGAGTCGGTTAGTCGACTAAGACAGCTTGATTAGTCGACTAGAGAGTTAAAAACAAGATGTTTTGAAATCTGGGTTTGTTAGTCGACTGGTAACAGAGGGGTTAGTCGACTAGCAACTTAAAATCACTTTGAACAAATTCTTCGGGCTCAATTAGTCGACTAGAACAAGAGGTGCTAGTCGACTAAGAAATTGTTAGTCGACTAATCACAAGAATTAGTCGACTAGCTTAATTTTCATAAAACATGCTTACTGCCTTGCAGTTAGTCGACTAGCCAGGAAGTGAACAATTTTCATGAATTTTATGCTGGATTTTGAAATAAGAAAAGCCCAAGGTTATTTGGAAATAATTTTGGCCAAACAAAATGATTTTCCCAAGTTTGAAATAGGGTCAAGAAGTCAAGCTCATTTTAAGCCAATTTAGTTTTAATTCTAAATTGAGAGATTCACAAATAATGTGTCCTAAACAAATACACAAGAAATTAAAAAAGTCTTCAATTTTCCATCTAGTGCAAGATTGGACATCAATGGCTTGAACAAGATGCTTGAGCAAATCTTCAACTTTCTTCAAGAGCCTTAAGTGAATATGTATTCACACAAATCACACTAAGAGAGCCAAGGACAATATTGAATCTCTATGAAAATGCTCATAACCTAATTTATTGAATAAGCAAAGATATATGCACCAATAGAGAGATAATCGAGCAATTTGCCAATAAAGATTGAAACAAAACATAATGTTCAATGTTAAGTATGAATGTGCATAATCATTACACAATGTTTGTTATCATCAAAACTCATAGACAACTAAGGATTGAAGCCATAGGGCTAACATATTCGATAAGAACCATTGTATAACAAACATAATTGCAATCATAGAAAACAATCATATTAATGGATAAAATCATTTAAAACCAAATTGCATTAAAGCAATATTCTCAAAGTTATACAATCACCATGAATATATACAAAACCCAAATCCAAGCCTTACAAATATGAAAGAATGGAGAGAAGCTTCATTTATACCCAAGAATGAAGCTTAGCTGCTCACAACTGGGGTAGAATCGCCGTAGTTCTTCATCCCTTCCATGGACAAACCAAGAATCCTATGAGAGAAGAGAGAGAATGGAGAATAGGTCTAGCCTCCGTCTAGTCTGACCTAAATAACCTAAAAAGAATGTATTTATAATGTACAGACACCTACTATAAACAAACTCTCCAAAAACTGCACAAAAAGAAAATAAAAATCGCTGGCACGTTTTACGAGGTGAGCTCTATCGATAGAGAGGATCACTTGTCTATCGATAGACACCCTCTATCGATAGAGGAGAACACTTGTCTATCGATAGAGGGGTCATGACCAATTTGCATGGCTTCTGTCAATCGATAGAGGGGATCACTTGTCTATAGCTAGACACCCTCTATCAATAGACCATAGATAGACTTTCTATCGATCAGCCCAAATTGCCTCTTTTAGCCTCCATTCTGCTTCCAAAAGCTTCCCAAAGCCATCCTAACATCATTTTGATGATTTTTCTATCCAATTGACTCCGCTTTGAGCTTCATTCGAAAGCAAATGTACAGAACCAATCTCGATCATGCTCAAAATGCCATTTTATGGAGAATTCCTATAAAACAAGATAAAAAAAACATTAGATTCGTGATTTATGGCTATCAAATAACAAAGTTCAAGCATAATCCATCAAAATATAGTAAAAAAGACTTAATAAATGCATTGATTGCAGAGCAATCACATGTTTGTATGCATATTAGGATATTTGTTTAGTATCTTCCATGGATTAATAATGCTTTTTTTAAGCTATTTAAAGCATGTATTCAAATCTGTCCAGATTTGAATATATACTTTAAAGTGGCTTAATTATTATTCTTAAGCTATGTTTTTGCACGATTTTTGTGTATTGCTTTATAATATATTCATGTAGGATGCATGCTAGGTCATTATCAGATTTTTTATTATTTCTTTTCAAGGTTTTCAATTCTGTCCAGAATTGAAAAATGGTCTTAAATTATTCTAAAAATCATTTTAGGGCCAAATCTAACTTAGAATATGCTTAGGATCATATAGTTGAATTAGTATGCATTTAGGAACATTTTCATGCATTGTTAGAATTAATTTCATGTATTCTTGCTTATCTAGTTTAAATTCCAGCATGCATTGCATTAGTGTTTTAGGTATTTAGACTAACTTAGGATTAGTTAGAGACTCTAGGATTACGGAGGTCACTTGACCTCCTCTAGGACTTTCCTTTGTTGTAGGATTTACATTCAAATTCAAGTGTTTTAATGAGTTTAAGAGTCTATCTTTGAGAGGGATTTTAAAAAAAAATGATTTTTATTTAAAACAATTGATTTATTAAATGGTTTCCCGATGAAATGGGAGTTTTTTAAGAGAATTTGTGTTGAAAATGATTTCTTTGAAAAAGAAATGGTTTTGGAATGAAATTCCATGGATGATGACTGATTTGAAAAAGAAGTTTAATTGAGGTTTGCTTCTAAAAAAGATAAGTTTTATCTTTTAAACGAAACTTCAATCGCATTGGAAGTCTTTTAATTATCAATCTGTTTTGCAAAAGAATTTCAAATGGATGAAAACTCTCGAAGATAGAGTCTTGGATAAAGTTGAATACTTTTAGATGATGTAGTTCATTACAATAGGAGAATCCTAGGGTAGTCGAACTACGTGGACTTTGATACTTGTTAGGTGACACTAGTAGGTTACGTAGGCTCTAATAGGGCTCAAGTCCGCCCTAGGATACTATTAGGGTGTCCTAGGTTTTTAGGGATTGTCTGTATATTATTTTTATTATTATTAATATAGATTATTGCATTTATATCATTATTTTCATTGGTTGATTAGATTATTTAGGATTGTTTGCATTAGGATTTTAAATAGCCCAAATAAATTAGAAGTCCTTTAATTAGGGCGAGATGGGTTCCTACAAGTAAGAACTTGAAACCTTCCCACATTGTAACCTAGCCCTCGGATCCATCTTTGGTTCGAAGACTGTCTTTTCATTGAATGGAGTTTGTTTTGTTCTATTGAAAATAAAATATTTTTATGGTTTTCTTATTCCTTAAAAATAAAGTGGCGACTCCTTTGTTTTCTAAAATCACAAATCACGCTTGGTGATGATGTGGACAAAGCAAAAAATTAGTCCCGAGAGAAGCGATATAAAAAAGCTGGTTCACAAAATGCTTTCATCATTTTTATCTTCTCGATCCAAATCAACCACTATTTTTTTTACCCCCTTTCAAAATTCTGTTTTGGGTCCTCTTTGGTTAAAATCTTTTAAACAGTCTTTAACCCATACTAATGACACTTTTAAACCTGAATGTGATAATTTTCTTATTCGAAGAGGCATTCAAATGGGACACCATAGCACAAAATCTATTTTGAAAAAAAAAAAAAACCATATTTAATGGTGGAGCTGAGGTATACATCCTTGATAAGTTTGCAAGGCAATTTAGCTTTGTACAAGCCATTCTTCTCCCCTATATTAGTACAACCAATCCTACTCTTTTGGGGCGAGAGCAGTTAAAATGCATGGAGGATTTTATTGAGCTTTTTGTGAGATTCGATGCCAATCGAGCTAATTTCCCTCACTATAAGGCACATTCATGTCATCCATCAATTACTCCAGCTTTTACTGAGTGGTGGGAGACCATTCGAGCTCTCTTTTTTGTGGACGATGTCAATGTTCTGGCTGCTACTCTCTTTAAAAGCCAATCGAAAACCAAAGGTAACAATCCTTCATATTTATGCCACAAATTTCATTTAATGTGTAATATTCATTAACATATTCCCTTTCTTTCATTTAGGTGATTCGAGGTCATCCTCAGTTACCAAAGCGAAACCTGCACCACCTCTTCCTTCTTTAACAACAATTTCTCCTCGCAGAAATCCTTCTCAAGGTGTGGTTGTAGTTTTTGAGGACTCTGAGGATTTTGAGGATCTGAAGCTTATTGCCAGTATCAAGAAAGATATCAAGGCTAAAGTCAAAAAGAGACTTCGAACTCTTAGACAAGTGGAAGAATGGAAGACCTCTGAACCTCTTCATACTGCCTCCGAGGTTACTGAAGAAGCTGATCTGGCTGAAGAAAAAGCCTCCGAGCAATCAACAAGTCTTCTTAAGAGAAAAAGGTCTTCTCTGAAGAGACTATTTCAGCAGGTATATCATCTTTTTAATACTTCAACTTTGTTAAGATTTCCTGCATATTTCTTTATGTATTAAACTATTAACTTTTTATTGATTTCAGGTTTTATCTTCTAACCCTGTTGATCCTGGGATAATTCTTACCCCAAGGGCAACACCTTCTCTAACCTTATCTCCTTCTCCTCCTTCTCCCAGGCCATCCTCCTCTCTGGCCAAAATGCCTCATCAACCTCTTTTCTTTCCTTCAATTCCTTCAAGCCCTCCTAATTCTCCTGTTAGGGTCAGTGAATCCATTGATTCTCTAATTCAGCCTCCAGTTTCTTCTCATACTAAACCTTTATCACTATCCGCCATCAGTTCGAGGCCTCCTTCAACTTCTCCAATAAGGCCTGCATCTTTCTTTCCTGCTGGCTCAAAGTCTCACTCTTCTCCTGGCCCTTCAACTCAACTTCCTTCTATCGAAGCCATTCATAGTGAAGATTGGATTTCTGATACTGAAGAAGTACCTCCCAAGCCAGTGATTAAGGACAATGAGATCATTCAAGCCCAGTTAATGATAAAGAATGCACTTAGCCAAAATCTCCCATTTTTCCTTGATACTGCAGCTTTTGATTCTTTCATAAAGGCTTGCAACCTTCTAGTTGTAAATCCTGAAATCTCGAGTGCTACAAAAATTTTCCTTGCTACTCTGCCAACTTCTCTCCAGAATGCAGCTATCAATGCCTATACAGCCCAGACTTCTTTGAGTCAACTCGAGCTATTGGAAACCAATAATAAAGCAGTTTTGGATCAACTGAAGGGGTATAATAGTAAACTGCAATCAACCTCATTGTCAAAGCAACAGCTTTTGTAATCCAAACAAGATATTTTTAATCGAATTAAGGAGCTGCAAGCACAATTGGTTGTGGTGGACAATAAGCTCTCTTCTGTGGATCAAGAAATGCTAACACTAGCTCAGAACACAGATGGGTTGGTGACATCGGCTGTGAATTTGAAGGCAGATTTAAAGAGATCAATTGCTGCAAAGAGTGAAGCTTAAGACACCATTACTTTTCGTGAGCAAGTTTTGAGTAAGGCTAGGGGGGATTCAAGGCTATTTTTATAAAGCCTTTAAATATTTTGCTTTCTTTGTAAATCTATATATTCCACTTTGTTATTAATGAAAATACATATTTTTTGTTAAATAGTGCTCCTATTCTTCTTGTACTTTATCATAGTAGGATAGTAGGCCTTTAAAAATTTCCCATTAATTTTCCTTAACTGAACATATCCATTTAAGTTCCTTAAATGATATGCACATCCCCTTAATACTCTATGAATTTGATAGGGCCCTTCCCAATTAGGAGACCATTTCCCAAACTTATGGTCTTTTGCCCCTAAAGGGAGGACAACTTTCCACACTAACTCCCTCTCACATAAACTTTTAGCTTGAACTCTCTTATTATATGCCCTCGCAATAATTTTCTTTTGCACTTCGAGCTGATTAAGAGCATTAATCCTGGCTTGCTCTACTTCATCTAATTCTAAAAGCATAGCTTGCTGATACTCCTCTTTTGATAACTCGTCCTGGCTATGAACTCTTAGACTTTTTATATTTATTTATACTGGTAATACTGCATCATGTCCATAAGTTAATGCAAATGGAGTGGTACCAGTGCTTGTCTTTTTTGAAGTTCAACGTGCCCAAAGTACATCTACTAAGGTTTCATGCCACTTCCTAGGATTTTTATTTATCATTTTATGGATATTGCTCTTAAGAACTTTATTAGTAGCTTCTGCTTGACCATTGGCTTGTGCATAATATGGGGTTGAATAAGTGAGAGTTATTCCAAATTCTTGAGTAAATTCCTTGACTTGTTCTCCAGTAAAGACAGTCCCTTGATCTACTGTGATAGTCTGAGGATGTTGGGGATATATACTAAAAGGCATGCTTTTATGTAATAGACCTTAGTATTTATTTATTAATGAATTCTGATATTGTATTTTAAATGAGAATCTGTATGAGCTATGTTTGCATTATATCTTCTAATGTTATGCATGTGTGTCTTTTATTCTACATAGTAGATGATCTGGTGTGTAGAGTTCGGCTTACACACAGAAGATCAGATCATTAGTTCTTGTAGAATATAAGCTTATTGTTCACAATCTAAGATGGAGTTGGACACACCATCGGTATGATTGTAGCACATGATTTCAGTAGGTTTGTCTTGACTACGGGGAATGGTTTAGTTTCAACTTCTTGTGTTAGTACACTTGTGTGTATTGAACGGGACCGTATTGGGGTAATTATTTTATACTGACACATAAAATAATTAATACCTCATGGTTATTATGAATACTTATACTCTTAATCCCGAAATAATTAATG
>JAESVK010000479.1:2283913-2307012 GCA_017140935.1 Hamamelis virginiana | reverse complement strand
AGAGTGAGATCTTTATAGGTCAATAATCTCGATGAGTTGGATAACTGCATTAATTGTATGGTGAATATTAATTATTAACGGAATCCACGTACTGGTTTAGGGATTGATGATACCCCCTGGAGGATACTTATAAGTTTTGATTATGTCAAACCCTGCAGGTGGATTTTGTATCCGACATATCAAATAAGTTAAGTGGAAGGTCTCAAGGAGATTAGCAGATGTTGATTAAATAAAATTGTCAGTAATTTAATTTAATCAACGGGTATCTGTAATCTTAACGTGGGGAGATTAATAAGTATTTGATAACAAAGAGCTCGAAATTTAATTTCGAATAAGCTAGGGAGTGCAATTATAATTCTTTAGTGGAATGAATTATAATTAATGTAAATAGGTTTTAATATTTACATTGGGAGCCCGAAACTTATTTGCCTTTAGGTCCCTATCGTAGCCTATATATATGCCATGTTGGGCAGCCACTAGCTTAAAGACGAAATATTTTCTCTAAACCCTAGAGGCAGCCGTCCATCAAAGAGAGCACATAGAGAGCCACTCTCTCTTCACGTTCTGGCATTGGGGAATACGGTAAAAGGCTTGAAGGGATCCAGCAGTGTTCTACAGTTCGTGATTTTTGAGATCAATCCAGACAGATCTTAAGGTACAGATTATTCTCTTTATGTTAATGGATTCGGATTTTTTTGTGGCATAATCTATAAGTACTATCACGAGTTCATGGGATTTCCGCTCCCAGTATGAGGAATCCCAAATCGTGTAATTATTTTCCTTAGAAAATTAATTACATCTTCTTGATCAACACTTTTCATAGGTTTGGCTTCGATCCACTTAGTAAAGTAATCAGTTGCCACTATTATGAAAGCATGATGTTTAGAAGAATGTGGGTAAATTTTTCTAATTAAATCCATAGCCCATCCTTTAAATGGCCAGGGCTTTATAATTGGATGCATTTCAATGGCTGGTACATGCTGCACAGGACCATGCCTTTGACAGGCTTGGCATCCTTTTGCATATTCCATGTAATCTTTACCCATCGAAGGCCAATAATACTCATGCCTTCTTATTAGCCATTTCATTTTAAAACCTAACTGATGGGCTCCACAGATGCCTTCATGAATTTCTTCCATTACTGTCATGGCTGAAGTTTCATCAAGGCATCTCAGCAGTACACCTTCAACAGTTTTTCTGAATAAATCCCCTTGATACAATACATAATGGATTGCCTGTAGCTTAGTCTTTCGAGGCACTTCCTGGTTTGGATTATTTAAATACTTACTAATTGGGATTCTCCAATCAGTTTCTCCCTTATGTATTTCTAATACCTTGATGGGGATTCCTCTTTGGCCTAAAGTTGGAATAATTTTTCTGTATTGCAATGTTTCATCTGCTATCACAGTCTTAAACCCAGAAGCATCTTGAGCCACTTTGTTGGCCTCCTCATTTTCACTTTGAGGTACATAAGTGATATCTACCTCTTTGAACCAGTGAATGAGATGCTTTGCAGCCAAGTAATAGTGTAGTAAATTTTCACTCGAACATTGATATTCACATCGAACCTGCCTAACTATTAATTGTGAATCCCCATAAATTTCAACTTTAGAAACTTTCATCTCCTTTAGGATTTCTAAACCTAACACCAAAGCTTCATATTATGTTTGGTCATTGGAGAGTCTTTCTTGGATTCTTACTCCCACCTTAGTTCAAAGCCCTGTTGGAGATTCTAGAATAATCTCAACTCCAGAAAACTGGTATGTTTTAGATCCATCGAGCCAAAGCTTCCAACCTTTGGTTGTTAAAAAAGCAATCATTTCTTCACTTGGGATTTCAATAGTTGGATGGTCAGCAACAAAGTCAGCCAATGCTTGGCCTTTTACTACTTTATGAGGGATATACTTAATGCAGAATTCTATTAATGTAATCATCCATCTACCTATCCTATTGTTAATGATTGGTTTAGTCAGCATATATTTTATTACATCAACTTTGGATATTCCTAAATCACTTCGAGGCAACATATAATATCTCAATTTGACAGCGGCAAAATATGAACTTAAGCACAATTTTTCTATTGATGAATAATTACATTCACACTTATTTAAAAATTTGCTTAAATAATAAATTGCCTGCTCCTTGCCTTCGTCATTATCCTGAGCCAGCATGCTTCCAATTGACTCCTCAGCTGCAGCTATGTAAAGCTTCATTGGCCTTTGTAATTAAGGGGCCATAAGTACTGGAGGAGTTGATAAGTATTGCTTGATGGCTTCGAATGCCTTCTGATGCACTTCTTCCCATTTGAAATCATACTCAGCTCGAAGCTTTAGTAATGGGAAAAACACTTTTGTCTTCTCTGCTGCATTGGATATGAATTTTCGCAGGAAATTCAATTGCCCTAAGAACTTTTGCAGTTCTTTCTTGTTCGATGGTGGCTTTGCTTGAATCATGGCTTGAGCTTTGTTGGCATCCACTTAAATCCCTTTTTTTGTGGACCAAATATCCTAAGAAATTTCCAGCAGCAACCACAAATGCACATTTTTGTGGATTCATCTTGAGCTTTGTCTTCATCCTTTCGAAGGCAGTTTCTAGATGCTGCAAATGAGTTTCTTTGTCAGGAGATTTAATGACTATATCATCAAAGTAAAATTTCACAAATAGGCCTATGAAATCATGAAAAATTGCATTTATAGCCCTTTGGTAAGTAGCCCCAGCATTCTTTAATCCAAATGGCATTACTATCAATTCGAAAGTGCCTAAACCAGGCATCTAAATGCTATTTTATGGATGTCCTCTTCTGCTATAAAGATTTGGTTATAGCTAGAATGTCCATCCATTATAGACGACATTTGATTCCTTGATGCACTATCTAACAACATATCAATAACTGGCATTGGATATTCATCTTTATGAGTGGATAGATTTAAGTTTCTAAAGTCTATACACACCCTAACTTTGCCATTTTTCTTAGTTACAGGGACTATATTAGATAACCATTCCACATACCTGGCTGTTCGCATGAATCCTGCTTTTAGCAACCTCTCTATTTATTCTTTTATCTTTGGAGTCACTTCTGTAGACATCATTCGAGGGAACTGTTTGAAAGGCCTGAACCCTCCATTGATGGGTAATTTATGCTCCACCAGAGTTCGATCCAAACCTGGTAGCTGATCATACCCCCAAGCAAAATAGTCTTTGTATTTTTTTAGTAATTTGACTTGTTTCTCTTTGTTATCCTGCTTCAAAAGGCGGCTAACAAAAGTAATTTATGGTTTTTCCACTATCCCCAAGTTTTTTTCTTCTAAAGGATCTTGTTGTTGTACCTCTCGAGTGTCTTACTTCTGCTCCTCTGCCATGGCTGCCACTTATTGCAGTTGTTCTTGCACTTTAGTGGTTGCCACTTTCTTTAAGGCCAATTTGATGGCCTCGAGCTGCTCTGGCAGCTTAACTCTCTTCTTCTGGAGCTTGTTTATCATCAGAAACAGACAATAATTGTGTAAGAAGTCAGTCCCAATATTCTTTCAACACTCCATTAGGCATGAAACCAAACTCGATGGGACCGAGATTTCCTTCGTATAATTTAGCTTCTGTTATGTTCGAATCAGCTCCAAAAGGTCGTTGATCAGCCTGTACTATTTCTACTTGTTGGCATCATTCACCAGTAATAGCTTTTGATGCATCGAAGAGGATACACACTTGTTAGCATGTATCCAATCTCTTCCTAACAAGGCATTATAATTAGCTTTCCATTTACTACAAAGAAAGTCGTCATTGAGACCTTCGATCCTACCCCCAATTCTACTAGTAGTATTCCTCTAGCCTGTTTGCCTTCTCCAGCAAAGCCTGAGATTACCACTTCAGTATTGGTTAGCTTCATCCAGCAAAGCCTGAGATTACCACTTCAGTATTGGTTAGCTTCATATCCTCTTTTCCTAATTTCTTCACAGTGGTTGTATGCAAAATATTTACAGATTCCCCATTATCAATGAAGACTCTATTTATTAGGACCCCATCGAAATAAGCCCGTATGTACAAAGGCTTAATATGTAGGGTCATCTAGTAGGTAGGTGGTTCGAAGCTATATTGGAGATCTTCCTCAACTTCTGTAACTCCTAATTCAGGGTAATAACCCTGCCAGTCTTCGACTTTCCCTTCTATTTCTAAGGGTTGGTCAAGTTATGCTGCAAAAATAATAGGCAGTGTAAAAGCCATATTAATTTTGGCCTCGATGGGAATGGTCCCAAATTGTACTGCCCCTCTTTTGGCTTAATCTCCTCTGTCTTTTGCTTTTGTTCTTTGACTTCTTGCCCTTCTTCAGCTTGGACTCCCTTTGTATCTTCTTCATCAAGAAAATCTTCATCTTCATCCTCACCTTCAGATGACTTTTCTCTGTCGAATCTTGGATTTGTTCGAAGAATTTGCTGCGGATTAGCTATGCTTTTTAGTTCTAAGAACTTATTCCTCTACTATTTTTCCTAAAATTTCCCCCGTTCCTTTCTTTTCTGAGTTCGAGTCATTAGAGGAACGAATTCTTGTTCCTGAGTTTGAGGATTCTTAAGGACATACTAGTGGTTGGTATCCAACTTTAGAGGCTTCACCATTCTAGAAACTGGCCTTTCTTGATACTGTTCTACCATCAAAGGTGATTCGAGTGCCTCTTCATTGTAGATTTCCTGAATCTCCTCGTCTTGCTGTTCGAGTAGCTGATCTAGAGAGTCATTTCGAGGTATGCATCCTCTTGTAGAGAGCCTGAAGGCTCTGGCTGGCCCCTCGACCATTCCATATTTCCTCACTGGAAAATTTTGCTCCAGCCTAACATATGTATATCTTTGGTAATTCCAAGTATTGTTTTGTCTACCAATTTGGATGCCTGGTAGGATATTCGATCTTAAGTTTCTTATCATTCGAGGCTTCTTCATAGGCTGCATACCCCTCTGATAGGCCATTTGGTTTGGCCTTATTTTCTCCTCTTGGTAATATGGTTGATGTTGACCAACCCCTTGAACCTGTGGATTTATCATTCTACCCTTTATTTCTTCCGGTTCAGCCACTACTTTACCCTTCATCATTCTGCTAGGAGGTTCTATTTCACCTTTGTATTTTCCATGGCATGCTGCTGCTAAGGCTTTCCCACAGTTGATGCACAGCTTGTCCATCAAATCTTTTACTCCTGTTTATAGGGAAGAGGCACTTCCTTCAGTAGGGACTTTTGCTTGGGCTTTGAGATGTACATTAGCTCGAACCATCAACCTTGGCTTCCCGGGGCCAATGACTGGCCTCAGCTGTTTTCCCTTAGCCAAATGCACACTGTTCATTTTGACATGCAGTTCATGGACATTAAGAAAATGATTTTTATCAACCATCATAGTAGGTGTAATTTTAGGAAAAGTTAACAACCCCTTTCTAGTATTTTCTTGGATTACATTCCTAAAAACTACATAAATAATGGTGGAATGTCTCCAAGAGTTGTGCCATTTACAGTATTTTTTATTTCCCAGTTCTTGAGTGCTAGGAATTCTGTGTCCTCGACGCAGTCTAAGGAATTTGCTTTTTAGCAGATGAACAAAAATCTCATATGCTTTAGTAATATCAAAGGAGTACTGTTTTGGAGGAAAATCCGAATCACCTCGAGGGATGGCAGGATTATTTTCGACCTTAACTGAGGCATCACATGTGTATGGTCTTTTCCCTATTACCTCTGCAGCATCTATCTCGAGGTTTAGGTCACGGTAATAAGTTTTGTAGGAAGAATTCCACCTCTGTGCTTCCTCCCACAACAAAGCCTCATACCTAGAGACTTTTGAGGTTAGTTCAAATAAGTCTCTAAAATCCACATCATCGATTTTTTTTCTAAGTTCGAAGGTCAAGCCATTTTGAGCTAATTTAACAAATTCAGCTTCGGGTAGATTTACCCTACATCTATTTTTAAGTTTCTTGAACCTATAGATATATTGAGAGACATCTTCTTCTTGAGATTGCTTTAGTCAAGCCAAGTTGGCTATAGTGACCTCTGGCTCAGTTCGAATGAATTGGGCATGAAACATCCCTTCGACCTGCTGCCAATTGCTAATTGACCCAGCAGGCAAATTTACGTACCAAAAGAAAGCCACTCCTGTGAGAGAACTAGCAAATAATCTTAACTTAAGGTAATCACTGTTCCCTACTTCTCCACATTGTCCTGTGAATCTGCCTTTGTGTTCAATCGTGGATTGTGATCCATCCCCTGCGAAGAGGGTAAATTCTGGAACTCTGAATCCTCTAGGGAATTCGAAATCCCTATCAATCCATTCAGGGTATGGTTTTCTATAAATAGGAGTGGATACCCCCCGAGCTAGAGGTCTTACTACCTCTTGGATGATTTCGACTATTTTATTCCTGTCATCAACCCTACGAGGTTGATGTTCATCCTCTCTTTCCCCCCAATCTTCGATGGGCTCCCTTAAAGGAATCAGCCTCCTTCTAACTGGTCCCTTCTATGTTCGGGGTAATCAAATCCTACACCCCTATTTGCTCCCACAGGAGGTTGCTGATTTACTGCAGGCCTCATAGGATTATTGTTTCTTATTCTTAGGCCATGTTCTATTGGCTTTCTATTTTCAGGGGTATTTTCATCCTTTGGTTCAACTTTTCGAACCTTTTAATTCTGTATTGTTTATTCTGTCCTTGCAGGCATTCTATCTAGTAGCATCGCAGTGTGTCGCTCTAATGCCTTTTCTAGGTCAATTCTAATTTGATTTTCAATGTTGTTCGAGTAGGTCTTGAACAAGGGTCATATACTCTCTATCGACTCTCTAGGTTGTTCTGACCTCTCTAGTAATAGTTACAACATTTCATTTGTTTGTTGTGCACTAGCTTCTAGCCTTGTATTTGTTTGCTGTAACATTGAATTTGTTTGTTGCATTATTGCTTCTAACCATGTAAAAACATTTTTTTCCCTTATTGGGCGGTCTGTCTCTGAGTCATTATACTCAAGACCAGTCCCAAAGGCCACTTCATTATTGGCCTGTGAGGATTCAGCTTGCTTACTTATAGTGTTAGGAGCCATTATACTTGACTTGTCCCGCCGGGCATGCCAAAATGTTGATCCAATTTAAAATTTTCAGGAGTTTGAACCACTACAAGGTAGTTCGAATCACTCGAAGTTGTGAAAATCATATGATAGGGTTCTAATGCCTCAATTAAGATGACTTTTTAGGGAGACATATCAAGTTAATTAATCCTAACAACTTATAAGCAAATAAACAATAACAAGAAGTTAAAATATAATAAAAACAAAATAAATTGGATATCAACTTAAATAAAAATGTCGTCAGTACGACTCGATCTACCCTCGAGCCCTTTGAAATAAACTATCACCTTACAAAAGAGAATGAATTTTTGATCCTGAGGCAGTAATGCAAGTCTCTACCCTTGGAATAGATTCCAAGATGAATGTGGTGAGAAGAACCGCCTCCCTCGAATTCTCGACGAACCCGAACTTTCTTTTATTGCCTTCGAATTCCCTTCAATTACTTCCTTGAATGGTTCAAACTTTCCCTTGTCGCCTTCGAACTCTCTTTAACTGCTTTCCTAGGTGGTTTGAATTTCCTTGTGTTGCCTGATCGTGAGCTTTGAACAGTAACTGATAGTACCCCACTGCAGGACCTCGATGGTCAGCGGCAGCAGAGCTCTCAAAATAACTTTCTCGAAGATGAAAGAAGCTATAAAGCTATTGTGTATGTTTGAGATGATCTCCCTATTTCCCAAATTCCACACACACACACACACACACACACATATATATATCAAAATGTATATTTTCATTCCAAATTTGGAGTACCAGCACTTCAAACTAAGATTGGCCCATTGCTACAAAGAATCTGCACTCTAAAAAGCTCTAATTATAGATTCGAACCTAATCAAAAATGGAAAATGTGCCCAGCTTCAACATGTTTCAAGAAATCTGATTCATGTGCTTCCTGTCCAAATACATGATAATGATCAAGCTCCTCTAAAATACACCTTAGAATGCTATAAAACCTTATGAGAAATTTCACCCCCTTGTGATTTCACTCCTCATTAAAATTAAAGAGATCCAAATCTATCAGATAAACATTTTAGCAATCTCTATTTAATTCAGTATTTCAAATTTGTAGCAGTTAAATGCCAGGAAACTATTTTGTTTTATTGAATATGTAATAATTTCTACCTTTAATTATCTTTTCCCACTTCTAAAACAGAGAATTCTGTTTTGATATTTTTCTTTCATTACTTTTATTCAATGGTTTTTGGTGATATTATTCAACAATTGTTGTAGAAAAACAAAATTGTAAGCATTAATTTACTAGCAAATTTTGATTTAATTTCCCTTGACATCTATGATTTCAATGAGATGAATTAGTTATTGATATTTCATTTTCTTTATATATGTATAGTTTCAGCGAAAATGGTAACTAGGATGGTAAATCTTCGATCAGACACAAGTTGCAAGATAATTTCACTTTTTTCTCACAATAGTAAGGGAGAGAAGTAATACTAGCATCCAAATTCATACACAAATTTGCAAAATAAAGCTAAAAAGGAATCAAAATCTACCATGAACTAAGTTCAACTGATCACAAATTGTAGAATAACAGATTTCACACAGAGAAATATGAATAGCAGATTTCACACAGATTTCACACAGGAATCATAATCAACCATATATGCAATTTTTTTTTCCATTCAAGAAATATGAAACAGAAAATAGTGCGAAAAATATGTTGACCTATTACTTGATGGAAGAGGCTTCCGCGAGGATAAAGCTGAGACAAGAGGGAAGAGGCTGGAGATGGAGTTCAAACGATGAGACGAGGCTGTAGATAGAGTTCAAATGATGAGGCTTGCGCGAGACCGGAGCTGAGACAAGAGGCCTTTGGAGTTTCGGAGCCGAACCGATGATCGATGAGGGTTTTCTGACCGAATTTTACACTGGGAACAGTATCAAATTTGATTTTCAAACAAGTAAATTTATCTAACCTATATAAACGTGTTGGATGCATATATTGTCGTACATCTTTAAATATGTAAATTTATATAAACTATATTTTATGCATATAATTTGATTTTTAATGAATCCCAAAAAAAAAAAAAAGAAAAAAAAAAAGGGAGTCCAATAATGTAGCTCAAATTTAATGGACTCTTTGAGAATAAATATAAAAAGGAGACTAATAATTCCAAATTTGAAATTAATTCAATTTTAAAAATTTCCATAGAGTTCAATAATCTAAATTTTTCCCATAAAATGTCTCATATACTTACAAATTCTAAAATGATACCATAATAAATGTAATCTTATCAAATAAGGGCAAATATGTCAATATACAAAAAGGATTGACTTTGAAATATCCTGGATGGATCTCATGGTAAATCTAAGAGGGTGTTGGACCTTATGGTACCGAATCTAAATTATTGGGGGGTTTGGATAATTTTACCTATTTTTATTCACAAGGGTAATGAATGTGGTTTTCAAAATAACAAGAATCAAGCGAATTGAATTTCCCTACAATGACCCATCTCAACGACATGGAATCTAATCTGATCCAAAATTACAAGAAGTGGCTAAGAAAATATATGAAAAATACACAAATTAGTGGATCCATGATTTCCATTAAAATGGGTTCAATAACATTTTTGTGCCTCAATTCTCTACATAAACACGTACTTAAAGAACATTTGTCATCATTGATCAAATTCACACTTTTGCTGGCAAACACTCTCATGCCCTTCCATATGCTATGCTCTTATCTTGTATCTTTGACTTGTTTGGAGTGGATGTAATTTCGGAGAAGGAGATAGAAGAGAATGATCCCGCTAGCGATTCTGACACATTTTGTGAGACCACATTTGTAAAGATGAGATACAAGTGGATTGAGGATGAAAAACGATGGGAAATCAATCAAGCAAAGGTGCAAAATAAAAGGCGAAAGAGAGATATGCTCCTCAAATTCCCAAAGGTAAAGGTTCACAAGACCCATATGATTGCTTAGTTGGTCATATTAATTCTCTCTCTTTGGGCATATATGGGCGGATTTACTCCCTTGAGCAATAAGTTGTGCGAGAATTTAGGGATATTCGAGAAAGGCTCAATATGGAAGAATATGAGGAACCTGCAGCACCTATGGAGGAAGAACCGCATGTAGATGCACCCGTGGACCCATTCCTTGATGCCTCGCTTGACCCTGCATTTGACCCCAACACTTATTTCTAGACTTTTATTTCTCTCTTGTCTTACTTTCTTTTTGAAACATTGTTGGTTAACTTATCCGTTGGTTGATGCATTATGGATGCTAAGGTTAATTTTATTTTGAACATATAATCTAACCTTTTGATAGTTAACCTTTACTATCTTAATCATTTATCTTACCTTGAGTAAATTTGCTGATTTATGGAGATTATTATAGTTATCTTTCATATTATGGTTATCCTTTAGATATAATATCTATTTCTGAAATTCTGAATTTGTGATATCCTATCTAGTGTCTTGGATATATGTGGATATCATTTTAACAGGTTTTATAATGAGTTGTCACTCATTATGACAAAGATGTGGAGAATTGTTTGTTGATATACTTGTTTAAGTTCTTGATGCTGATCAAAACCCTTTATTCAATTTGGGTCATTCTTTTCTTTGTTTCTAGTTGGTGACCTCTTAAGTTTCAAGTATTGACTCTCTTTAATTATCAACCATTTATCAATACTTCATACATCTTCTTAGTATCGTTGAGATGATTTAATCATTGTAAAACAGTTTTGGATCTTGACATTCATTTGTGTAAAGGGCTCGGAGCTATAACATGTCATATCTATGTTTGGCTCTAATAGCTTGAACCTCATCTTTGAGTTTCATTATACTTGATTCTATGCACCTTGAGCAAATACTATCTAATGATTTTGTTAGGTATTTCATTTGTATATGTTGGCTTATTTGGTTGTCAATATCTTGTGTATGTAATTGGTCTCAAGCCAGTAATCCCTCAAGCTCAAGCTCATGCTTCAAGTCTGAGATAAGCGCATCAAATCGGTTATATCATCTTGCTCAAGCTCAATTTGCAGTCTGCACTTTTGGATCGATCCGACACTTTAGACTGAATCGATCCAAGTGGCAGAGCACTTTGGATCGATCCGGGCTCGCATGTAGGATCGATCCAAGTCGTTTTTAAGCCAAAATTCAGTGCAATTTCGTGTGAAACCCTAATCTTTTACCTTGGCCTATATAATGAGTCCTTAGGGTTTATTTTGAGCTAGAGACCAGCTGTGAGAACCTCCATAGAGAGTGTATTAAGAAAGTCTCCAAGGGTTGCTTCCAAACCCTAGGTTTTGCTATCAAAACCCTTTGTGCTCTATGCATACTTAGTCTCTAAGACTTCATATCATGTTATGATGCATAGTTCCTTGTAGCTTGGCTATATCAAACTTCAAATCTGAGTTTAGAGTGATTCGTTGATTCGAATTGAACGGTGGATTTCCAAGGTGGAGGAGTTTTTCGGTGGATTTCAGGAGGTTGCCGTCTGTTACGGTGTGTGTGGTGGAGCTAGGGCTGTGGAGTTCAGTCCGTGGAGATGCTGTGAAGGCAGCGTGGATTCGTTGGACGCTCGTTGAAGAAAGGGATTCTACTGGCTTGTGGATTCAAGTGTTGTTGTGGGTAGTATCACTTGTCTTGTACTTGGTTTTAAGTTCATAGTGATTTCTAGTGCTCCCGAGGTTTTTTACCCGTTTGGGTTTTCCTCGTTATACCTTGTGTTCTTGTGGATGTTTATTATTGCATATAACTGTCAACTGAACACTATTTAAAGGCTGGGTAATTTAATTATCATATTTCCTTCAAGTAACTGTATCCTCAGAATTTCAATTGGTATCAGAGCTGAGTTCACTCGCAAGGTTTTACAACCTGAGTGTTGTCCTGTTTTGAGGAGATGGATTTCTTGAAAGAAGGTGGTTCAAATGTTAGACCCCCATTGTTTGAAGGTTTAAATTATGCTTACTAGAAATCTAAAATGATGATTCATTTAAAGTCTATTGATGATAGAGTTTGGATGTTAGTTGAATCTGGTTGGAGTCGTGCCACTGTGTTAAAAGATTCTGTCATCATTCCCAAAACTGTTGAGGAATGGGATAAATCTGACCTAGAAAGGAGTAGTTGGAATAACAAAGGTCTTTATGCCATTTTTAATGGTGTATCTGGGTCTGAGTACCGTAGGATTATGACTTGCACCACTTCGAAAGAAGCTTGGGATGTTTTGCAAGTAACTCATGAGGGTATTAAACAAGTGAGGAAGTCTAGGCTCCAAATTCTCACTTCTAGTTTTGAGAGAATTAGGATGGAAGAAAATGAATCTTTTTCTGAGTTTTATGCTAATTTGAATGATATTTTCAATTCTTCCTTTAACCTAGGTGAGAAAATTTCTGACAAAGTGGTTGTGAACAAAGTCTTAAGGTCTTTGCCTGACAGATTTCAACCAAAAGTCACTGCTATAGAGGAAAGCAAGGATGTTGATTTGTTAAGAGTGGATGAACTTGTTGGTTCACTCCAAACTTTTGAGTTGACTTTGAGACAACCCAGAAAGAATAAGAGTATTGCTCTAAGATCCTCTAGGGAAGAAAAGATTGTCTCAAAGAATGATCTTGATTTGAATGATGATGATTTAGTTCTCTTTGAAAAGTTTAAAAAATATCTTAAATGGTCAAAAGGTATTGAAGGGAAAGAGAAAACTAACTCTAGTTCATCTTCTAGGGGTGATAAGACTAAGTCTAGGAATCCTTCTCAAATTGAGTGCTATGAGTGTCATGAGTTAGGTCATATTTCTCCAAATTGTCCTAACAAAAAGAAGGGTAAACAACAAGCTATGAATGCCACTTTTAGTGATTGTGATGAGGATGAGATTAATGAAGAACATTCCGATGGTGAGGATGATTCTAATTTTACTGCATTTGTGGGTAGTGTTAATGATATAGGTGAGTTGTGAGACCCCGAAATTTTCAATAGTAAATTTTTCTTAATTATTATTATTTTATTTTATTTATTGCACACATGGAATTTTGTTATTGGCCATAGTGTGCCATGTGGACACTTTTTGAGAAGGGTGCATGAGAGTATTATGAATGCATTATAATTGAAATGCATTATTGTGTCGACAAGTGGTGGAGTAATGCATTATAATTGAAATGCATTATTATGTCGGCAAGTGGTGGAGGAATGCATTATAATTATAATGGAGTGAATGATTGATTATATATATATATATATATATATATATATATATATATATATATATATATATATATATATATATATATATATATAGGGTGAGACCCCACCCAATTTGTTGGGTAGTGGGGAGGGTGTGTGTGTGCGTGTGTGTGTGTTTGTGTGTGTGTATATATATATGTATATATATTCATGCCACTGGGCGTTATTACACATTTATATTGCTAGTGCATGGCTCAATAATGGCATACTACATGTTCCACCCATTAAAATATTAAATATGTATATATTCATGCCACCTGCAGCCAAGTGATCTTAACCATTGGCTCAAAACATTAGACAATTAGGATATGTTATAATTAATGGCATTGAGATATAGATCAAATAAAGATGCTTTTGGATTTTATTAGAATGCTGTAATGCACTTGGTGGGAATATAATAATTCAAACAAAAATCCGCCGATAAGATAAGGTCCTTATTTTAAATTATTAATGCATTCACCCCTCACTAAAATAAAGAGAAGGGGGAGTCTTCGGAAGAGAGAGGGAGAGAGAAGAGAGAAAGAAGAGGAGAGAAGAAAAAAAAAAAAAAGGAAAGAAAGAAAGAGAGAAGGAAAGAAGAGAAGAAGAAAAGAGAAAAGGAAAGAAGAGAAAGTTTGGGAATTTGGAAAATTCTACTCCAAATCTTCTTCAAATTCGAAAATAGGTGAGGTTCCTACTCTTTTCTATCTTGATTTTAGCTTAATTGATGAGTTTATATCATGATTTGGTGAAATTGGGAGGTGTTTGTTTGCCTAGAAAGTTCTAGGAAAATTTAGAACAAATTGAGCTCCAAAATAGAGCATACTGTTTGGGTATTATTGACTTTGTTAGAGGCCGAATTGATCTAAACCTTCTTCATGGAAGTTGTAGGTCTTTCAATTAGCTTTCTAACGAATCTGACCTTGACTTATTTGGAATTTTGTGTGGAGAGTTATGACTGTTTTACTCAAACTGGTTTTTTCAGCAAAAGATATTTTCGTTCAAAATAGAAAGGCTACAGTAATTGCTTATTTTGACTATGAAAATGTTGAATTTAGGCTACGGTTGTGAAATATGAAATTGTAGATCTTCGAGTCTTCTTTTCAGAACACTAAAGTTCATTAAATTTGGATAAATGAGCTAGAAGATACGGCCTAAACACTAAGAACTGTTTTTGGATGGGTTTAAATCATGAAAATGAAATATGGGGATTTCAAATCTTGGATTTTTATTTTACATGAAAGTTTGTAGTATATTGTATATATGTCCGAAAATTCTGAAATTTGAGTTTATTGTAAAGCTTGAATTTATGGATTTTTAGAGACAAGAATCATGGAAAAAGACCTATGGATGAATGGGAATTTCTAGAGAGAGAAAGTTTCCATGAAGTTTTAATAGTAGGCACAAGGTGTATTTTCATAGTTTATCGAAAAATTATGATTTTTACATATATGGTATAGATTGATTTTATATGAATTTAGAACTTTGAATCACTTCAATTGGATGTGAATTGTGAGAGAAATTGAGAACCGAAGTTGCCGAAAAATCGGAAATTTTATTAACGAGCCTACTTTGGCATCATTTTTAAATATGTTCGGATGGGAGGTGTTATACACCACCATGATATTTTGAAAGCTTATATCACACAGATTCTGTAACATCTTGAATCATCCAAATCGGATGAGTAACGAATGAGATATAAGTGTGCAAAGTTGGCCAAAAAGATGGAAAATATGGACGTAACATGTACGTGAGTGTGCATGTATAATCCTGTGTGGTGAAGGTGCATAGTAGACCATACAACTTTAATTGCAAATTAGTGCTTGTGAATATCATTTTGACTTGGAATTATTTTTGAAAATCCTATTAAATTAAGTTGATATTAATGGGTACAAAAGTTGCTGTTTGGGAGGCATGAAAGAGCCTAGAAAATTATGGAGCATAGTGAAGGTGCACCATAAGGCTTACCATGTGACCTCATTGTATTTTGACTATTCTAGTATGATTTTTCAATTTAACAAAATTTGATAAATTCTACAAAAATCAAACAAGTATCCTAGAATGAATTATTTTGTAGAAAAATACATGTGGATAGAAAATTAACTATCTTCCAAATTGTGAGTCTTTGGAAAATAGTTAAAAATCATGAATAATTGATTTTTATAAAATCAGGATGATTAGTGAAAGATCTTGGAAATACAAGTTATGGAAATTATATTGGCATATATATAAACTGTTAATATATGCATGTGATATTTGTAAAGTTTATAACATGCTGTTATTATTATGAATAAAATGATGAAGCATGTTAATTGTTATGTATAAAATACATACTTGTGATATTTGCCATAATTATTGCACATAAAATTGGCATATGGCATGTGGTGATGATGTTATGAGAAAGTGACTGGGCTTAACAGTAAATTCCATACATCTCATAGTAACAATGTGTTTTGAGAAAATAAAACCGTGCACTTGTCATGTGGATATGCGTAAATGGGCGCGCATGTTACGCGTGCAAGCAAAGCGGACAATATTGTTACTTGGAGAAGTACGGGGTGTTACAGTGGCACAGTTACATGTAGTGGCTCAAGTTGAGTGAGCAGAATGATTTATTTGTATATCACTGATATAACAGTTGATATGAGATATATGTTGAGCTGATATACTATGAAATGTATGCACAAATTGACATACATGAATTGTTGATATGAGATGTATGCCATATGTATTGCATAATTGCATCTGGCATGAGACACAGTTACATGTGAAATATATTGCATAGAAAATCATATGCATTTATGATTATTTTTGTAACTGTGGAGTTGAGATACCACCGATGGACAAAAGATCCTAGGAAACAGTTAGTGCACTAATATATCACCCTTGCTAAAAATAGTACGTAAACCCTCTTGTCAATGAGTGACAATCGCGGTAGGTCCTAAAAAGGCGGGGACTGGGTGATATACATCCTAAAAAGGCGGGGATGCTGTTGTGGTTAAGATGGTTGAGTACCTTAAAAATGAGGTAGCCATCTGTTATGTGAATGGTTGATGTTTTGCAGGAAATAAGATGGTTGAGTACCTTAAAAATGAGGTAGCCATCTGTTATGATGTTTTGCAGGAAAAGCAGAACAGAGAAAATGACAGGTATGACTGCATGAGCATTGCATCGTATATCTGTCATATGCATAAAGCATGCATGTACTGTAAAATTATTTATTGTGAAAAAGTGATGGATATATTCTGTAATATATATAAATGAATTACAGATATGATGATTTATTTATGTGATATTTGGCTGATGATAAAATTTGTTGACAGATATGAGAATATGGAAAGATGTGAATATTTCTGAATGTATTGAGACAAGAAGATATTGTATTCTTGTAATATGAATTATAATAATAAAAATGACTCACCGTGGAGTAGGCAATTTTGCCGAACCACGTAAATCCTGGTGTTTGTTTATTTTTCTGCTATGTGTTTTCTTTAAGAGGATGACACGTTATCAGCATGAGACTCTATCCAACTCAGTAAACTAAATGGATGTTTTTGGAATTTGGGTACATTACGGGACTGTACTCAGGATACAAACTAGTACTCAGCGCTATCTTTAATTGTTGAGATGTTGAAAAAAAAAATATTTAAAGACTTCCGCACGCGTATTTTGAAAAACTGTTTTACACTGTGTTAATTTTAAAAACAAATTACTCAAAAGATAAGCGCTTGGTGTTTTATGTCACTGTGGCATTTCCGCATAGGGGTTACCCTGTGTGGGGTGTTACATGAGTCTTCTAGTACTCCCTTGATTGATGACTCTAGTGAGGACTTAGAGGATGTTGTTGAGGACAAAGCTGAATCTGATGATGAGGGAGATCTTCAAATAGTTTATAATGAATTGTATGAAGAGGCTCTTATGCTTAAGAAAAAGAATCTGAACTTAGTTGTCAAAGTTAAGTCCTTAGAAAAAGGAAGAGAGGTCCTCAAACAAGAAGCCTTGGATTTTGCGGCTCTTGTTAGTCAATTGAAGACTCATAGAGTCACTCTCTCAAATAAGCTTGTTGCTATTGAGAAAGAGAGGAACACCCTAGTTGAGAAAGTTGATAAATTAGAGGGTGTTGTCAAGTCTAGGATTGAGAAAGAGAGAGAGAGTTTGTTTCCACCATCTTTAGGCTTGAATTAGAGGTCAAAGATGCTCGTGAACTTAAAATCAATTTAGGTAAAAGATCCGAGGAACTTAATGTCTTGCTAGGGACTGTTAAAAGGAATGTAGGAAGAGAAGGGTTAGGATTTAACTCTTGTGAGACTAATTCTACTTTAGGTGAAGTCGAGCCATCCACCTCTAAGGTAGAGAAACGCATGAAGAAACCTACACCTAAGATTGACCAAACTCCCAAAAATAGGTTTGTTCCTAAATGTCATCATTGTGGAGTTTTGGGTCACATTAGGCCTCATTGTCTTAGTCTCAAGAAGACCTCTAGGATTACTTCTAGAAGTGTGCCTCAAGTTGCTTATCATGGTTCTTCTAGTCTTGTTCCCACTTGCCATCATTGTGGTAAGATAGGTCACATAAGACCTCATTGCTTCCATTTGAAGCAATCTTCATTTACTTGGAATAGAGACACTCCTTCTAGTTGGTTTGGAAGAGACTACAGAAATTTTCCAAGAGTGTCTAGGACTCCTAGGACACGAGTTGACTTGACTACTAGTGGAAAGAAAGTGATTACTCCTAGGAAGTCAACTCCAATAGTCGAGGAAGCTTCAAAGCCATCCATCATTAGCACTATTTGGATTAGGAAAGAGGATTTGAAGTTCTTCAACCTCAATCCTTCTCTAGGAAAGGGTTCCCTTCACTCCCTCTAGTGTTGTGAGTTTGTTAAGTCCGCAATGACTATAAACTAGCTAAGTCCGAAATGACTTTAAACTACCTTAAGTCCGAAATGACTTTAAACTACCTTGCGTCCGAAACGACGTTAAACTACCTTGCGTCCGAAATGACGTTAAACTACCTTGTGTCCGAAAAGACGTTAAACTATCCATAGTTTGCTTAGGATTGCATTGCATTTCATTTGGTATTTTTTTTTCGTATCTTGTTCCTAAAGCTAAACTATGTTGTTTATATCTTTTTGAGTTGATTTTTTTTCAATTTGTGTCACATTTTCAAAAACCCAAAAAGATTTTTTTTTGTTTTTGTTATTTGTGTCTTCATATCTTTAGTTTCTCATAATATGCTTTGATATGAACATAAGTATGTATTGGCATTGAATTCTTGATCATTGTGCTTGACATTTTCATGAATTGAGATTGTAGTCTAAAATCTTATCTTTGCATAATTGTAACTTCATGAAAAGTTCATTATGATATATATTGAAGCACATTGAATGACTTGTCTCATTACTCTTAGAGTTGTTTTTGTGAAAAACTTATCATAAATGTGAGTCACAAGATCATGAATTTTTGGAAAGTTGAATGAACAATAGTTGGATGCTTCTTTTAAAGCCCAAAAATGCTGTGCCAATGTTTGCACCTTCTCACCTCCTTACTTCTAAAGTATTTCTTTCTTATTTGATGATGAGCTCCTGTTACTATTCATATGCTAGTTCAAATTTTTCCTACAACTTGGAAAATCATGAGAAAAATTGAAACAAGGCCATGAAAAGAGTTCTTGAAAGAAAAAATATGTGAGAAAAGGCAAATTGCCATTTTGTTGAAAGCACAAAAGTGCAAAGAAATTGAAAAGAGCCCAAAATTTCTCAAAGTTGTATTGAAAATACTAGCACTGTTCTTATTGATTTTGAGCTCTTAGTCATTTATCTTCTCTCTAATGCATGTTTGAAATATCAAAAAATATAATTTCTATTTCTTGCTTAAGAGAAGGCTTTCGCTCGTCTTCATGGGTGAAATCAACTGGTTTTACTTCAACAAGTACATGATCCATGAGTCTAATGATCTTATGATTTAAATAGTTTGAACAACTATGATTTCTTATAGTTATGATTCATGTTGATTCAATTCACACACACACATCAAGTGATGCTTTTGTGAACTTACCTTAATGCATTGTTAAGTGATCAAGTCTTAATTTTGATTCTTGGATGTGTTTTTAGTATCTAGATTGGGATTTAATTGAAACATCTTGTTTATATCTTATCATGGTGTGTGAAAAAGGGAGAGATGATATATTTAGGGGGAGTAACTCTTATTTGAGTTTAGTTGAGCTTGATATTTGTCGTATTATCTTTTGTGCTTTTATATCCTGTTTTTACTGTTCTTTATTGTTTCACGTGGTATTTATTTGTACCTTGTGCAGAAAATAGGTATCTTCTCTCAAGCCTTAGTATAGGTTGAGTTCTTTTGTTGTTTTTAGTTTTGGGGAGTGCTTGAGTGTTATTATTGTACAAGAGAGGGGGAGATTCATTTTTGAAGTTGAATGAATCGTTTTCGTTTCTTGTGTTTTGTTGTAAATGGTTTTGTCACCAAATTGCCAAAGGGGGAGATTGTTAGGTATTTCATTTGTATATGTTGGCTTATTTGGTTGTCAATAGCTTGTGTATGTAATTGTTCTCAAGCCAGTAATCCCTCAAGCTCAAGCTCATGCTTCAAGTCTGAGAGAAGCGCATCAAATCGGTTATATCATCTTGCTCAAGCTCAATTTGCAGTCTGCACTTTTGGATCGATCCGACACTTTAGACTGAATCGATCCAAGTGGCAGAGCACTTTGGATCTATCCGGGCTCGCATGTAGGATCGATCCAAGTCGTTTTTAAGCCAAAATTCAGTGCAATTTCGTGTGAAACCCTAATCTTTTACCTTGGCCTATATAATGAGTCCTTATGGTTTATTTTGAGCTAGAGACCAGCTGTGAGAACCTCCATAGAGAGTGTATTAAGAAAGTCTCCAAGGGTTGCTTCCAAACCCTAGGTTTCGCTATCAAAACCCTTTGTGCTCTATGCATACTTAGTCTCTAAGACTTCATATCATGTTATGATGTATAGTTCCTTGTAGCTTGGCTATATCAAACTTCAAATCTGAGTTTAGAGTGATTCGTTGATTCGAATTGAACGGTGGAGTTCCGTCGTTTGTTAGCCTTGGTGGATTTCCAAGGTGGAGGAGTTTTTCGGTGGATTTCCGGAGGTTGCCGTCTATTACGGCGTGTGTGGTGGAGCTAGGGCTGTGGAGTTCAGTCCGTGGAGATGCTGTGAAGGCAGCGTGGATTCGTTGGACGCTCGTTCAAGAAAGGGATTCTACTGGCTTGTGGATTCAAGTGTTGTTGTGGGTAGTATCACTTGTCTTGTACTTGGTTTTAAGTTCATAGTGATTTCTAGTGCTCCCGAGGTTTTTTACCCGTTTGGGTTTTCCTCGTTATACCTTGTGTTCTTGTGGATGTTTATTATTGCATATAACTATCAACTGAACACTATTTAAAGGCTGGGTAATTTAATTATCATATTTCCTTCAAGTAACTGTATCCTCAGAATTTCAGATTTTTACTCACAAAACTGCTTTGTGACATTTGCTCTTATGAATGACCTTTATGTATCATATTGAGAGTAGTTCTTTGAATTCTTATTACTTGGTTAAATTCTACTTAGCTCTTGAGATGTTATAACCTTGCACATATACTTGAATGTTTTTGATAAATCATATGGATGACTCTATGGATGATATATTAAAAACATTTGTTTTTGTTAAAAATCCTAAATGCTATATCATGAGAGCTTGACTTGTTTTAATGAATATCTATTTCAAATATCTTATCTTGGTTCTAATGAACTTGATAAACATGATTAGCATTGATTTTAATAAGTAAGTCATCTTTGAGATTTTTCAAACATTTTACATGGATATCATCTATGAAGACTTGTCAAAGCATGAATATCTCTTTCAAATTTTGTGACTATCTTCCAACCTTTGAACCTACATTTTCAAAACTTTTTCAAACCATGGTTCATTGTGTATCCAATTTAGGGGGAGCTACCATTTTCTCACACTATTTTCTTTCACCCTCTAAATTTATGCTTTGTCCTATCATCCTCTTGGCATCTTTTTGTTAATGCCAAAGGGGGAGAGAAATGCCTAGTATGCATGGTTTTGGTAGAATATGCACACTAAAATGGAGATATGTAGATTTGTCACCTAAGATATGCAATGCACTTAAATTTGAAATGTTTAATATCCTATGCATATTGGTAAGGGGAGCTACAAATCTATATAGCTTCATTTTATATGCATATTATACCCAATGTTTGTTATTAACAAAAAGGGAGAGATTGTTAGCTTTATGGCTCTCATCCCTATTTATATAATTGATTTTGATGATCACAAACATTGTGCTATGATTGTTGTATAGTGTATATGTTATTTGGACTTATTAGTCAATTATAAATTGATTATATCTTGTGAAAATTATTTTGTTTTCTAGCATATATTTTGAAATCACAGGATCTATGGAGATTGAAGTTTCATTGAAGATCAAGCATTGAAATCAATCACAAGCCTAGGACAAGACTAGGAGATTATTTGAATGATTGTTTTTGAAGCCTTGTGTGAGTTTAGGACTTGTGTAAATCTCTCATTAAGCATTGAACTCTTTATGGCTCAAAAGATGATGAACCTAGTGAACCATGTTTTAAACTTGGAAAAACCATTTTTATTTAGTAAAAAATGTTTTTAATCAAAGTGGGCTTTTATAAACTCAAAAGACTTGTCACTTTTCACTAAAATTGATTTTGCACATTGCCTAGTTGACTAAGCCACCTTGACTAGTCGACTAAAGTAGTGGCAGTAAGCAATATTTGTGAAAACTGTCAAGTATTCGACTAACCACTTTGAATAGTCGACTAAAAACATCCTTAGTCGACTAACCACATTTGTCTAGTCGACTAACCGAGCCCAGATTTCAAACGTATGTGTTTTTAAACACTCTAGTCGACTAATCCCTTTTGCCTAGTCGACTAACCGTGCCCTAAACTTTATAACGGCTAGTTTTGACAAACCCAAACGGTCATTTTATTGTGCCAATCGGCCATTTACTCATTGGGGCTTATAAATACTCTTTGAATGAGTATTAAACAGTTAGTTGAATATACACAAACATACTCCAACTAGTTCTATCATCAATCTTGTATGATTTAGTCTTCAATCACTCTCTTGAGCCAAAATCAGTTCATCAATTTGAGAGATACTAGAGAGATCTTACTTTGTAATTCATTTACTCTTCAAGGAGTTCTATTGTTGAATTGAAATCTCATTTACTTGTAAATCTTGTAAGTGCCCTTGGCGAGCATTGAGGGTGTGCTCTTTATGAGACACCATTGTTGAAGGAGCTTAGTAAGCCTTGGCCAAGCGTTCTTTGTGAAGCTTGAAGAAGTGTTCTTTGTGTTAGAGATACGCCCTAAAACCAATCCTAAAGTGCATATCTATTTCATATTAGGATAAGAAGGTACTGCTTATCGTCTGTATATTCAATTATATATACGATAATGTCCATGAATAAATGATAGGAGAAATATGTATCTCAAGTTTGTTGAGATATGAATACTCATATTTCTCATACACATTTATTCTAAAAGTGTTCCTGCTCATAGGTTTATTAAAGAGGACATTTATTAAACCGACAAGAGTAGCACAGATTTAAACTAACTCCAATGGGAGGATAGGTAGTCTTTCCTATCAGTGTAGTGACACTTAAGTTAATCTGTGGGTGCATATTAGAGAATATGTACACTGAACATGATCTACTAGAATATTCCTATGGATATTAAGTCAAAGGAACATTCTTATGTTACGTCCATTTGGTAATCCTAAGACCTGAGACACCATGGATGTCTTATGCCTGAGTTGTTAGGG
>JAESVK010000479.1:2171213-2203913 GCA_017140935.1 Hamamelis virginiana | reverse complement strand
ATGGAAATCATGGATCCACTAATTTGTGTATTTTTCATATATTTTCTAAGCCACTTCTTGTAATTTTGGATCAGATTAGATTCCATGTTGCTGAGATGGGTCATTGTAGGAAAATTCAATTCTTTTGATTCTTGTTATTTTGAAACCCCGATTCATTACCCTTGTGATTAAAAATAGGTAAAATGATCCAAATCCCCAATAATTTAGATTCGGTACCATAAGGTACCTTATGGGTGTTGGACCGGTCCAACACCCTCTTAGATTTACCGTGAGATCCATCCAGGATATTTCAAAGTCAATCCTTTTTGTATATTGAAATATTTGCCCTTACTTGATAAAATTACATTTATTAAGGTATCATTTTAGAATTTGTAACTATATGGGACTTTTTATGGAAAAAATTTAGATTATTGAACTCTATATAAATTTTTTAAATTGAATTAATTTCAAATTTGGAATTATTAGTCTCCTTTTTATATTTACTCTCAAAGAGTCCTTTAAAATTGAGTTGCATTATTGGACTCTCTCTGAAAATAGTCCACATAATCAAAGGGTTCGAAGAGTTGAACCAAATGATGAAAATACCACCTGAAAATAGAAGGCCAATAGAACATGGCCCAAGAAAAGAAATAGTAATCCTGTGAGGCATGCAGTAAATAAGCAACCTCCTATGGAAGCAAATAGGGGTGTTGGATTTGATTACCCTGAGCAGAAAAGGGGACCAATTAGAGGGAGGCCGATTCCTTTAAGGGAGCGCATCGAAGATTGGGAGGAAAGAGATGATGAACATCGGCCTCATAGCTAGGGTTGATGATAGGAATAGAATAGTCGAAATCATCCAAGAGGTAGTAGGACCTCTAGCTCGGGGGGTAACCACTCCTATTTATAGAAAACCATACCTTGAATGGATTGATAGGGATTTTGAATTCCCTAGAGGATTCAGAGTTCTAGAATTTACCCTCTTCGCAGGGGATTGATCACAATCCACGATTGAACACATAGGTAGATTCAGAGGACAATGTGGAGAAGTAGGGAACAATGATTACCTTAAGTTAAGATTATTTGCTAGTTCTCTCACAGGAGTGGCTTTCTCTTGGTACGTAAATTTGTCTGCAGGGTCAATTGGCAATTGGCAGCAGCTCGAAGGGATGTTTCATGCCCAATTCCTTCGAATTGAGCCAGAAGTCACTATGGTCGACTGGCCAGAATAAGGCAATCTCAAGAAGAAGATGTCTATCAATATATCTATAGGTTGAAGAAACTTAAAAATAGATGTAGGATAAATCTACCCAAGGTTGAATTTGTTAAATTAGCTCAAAATGGCCTTACCTTTGAACTTAGGAAAAAAATTCGATGACGTAGATTTTAGAGACTTATTTGAACTAACCTTGAAAGTCTCAAGGTATGAGGCTTTGTTGCGGGAGGATGCACAAAGGAAGAATTCTTCCTACAAAACTTATTACCATGACCTAAGCCTCGAGATAGATGCTGCAGAGGTAATAGGGAAAAGACCATACACGTGTGATGCCTTAGTTAAGGTTCAAAATAATCCTGCCATCCCTCGAGGTGATTCGGATTTTCCTCTAAAACAGTACTCCTTTGATATTACTAAAGCAGATGAGATTTTCGATCATCTGCTAAAAGGAAAGTTCCTCAGACTGCCTCGAGGACACAGAATTCCTAGCACTCAAGAAATAGGAAATAAAGAATACTGTAAATGGTACAACTCTTGGAGACAATCCACTATTAATTGTGTAGTTTTCAGGAATGTAATCCAAGAAAATATTAGAAAAAGGTTGTTAACTTTTCCTGAAATTACATCTACTATGATGGTTGATGAAAATCATTTTCCTAATGTCCATGAACTGTAGGTCGATATGAACAGTGTGCATTTGGCTAAGGGAAAACAACAGAGGCCAGTCATTGGCCCCGGGAAGCCAAGGTTGATGGCTCGAGCTAATGTATATGTCGAAACCCAAGCAGAAGTCCCTACTGAAGGAAATGCCACTTTCTTATACACAAGAGTAGAAGATTTGATGGACAAGTTGTGCATCAACTGTGGGAAAGCCTTAGCAGTAGCATGCCATGGAAAATACAAAGGCAAAATAGAACCTCCTAGCAGAATGATGAAGGGTAAAGCAGTGGCTGAACATGAAAAAATAAAGGGTAGAATTATAAATCTACATCTACAGGTTCGAGGGGTTGGTCAACAGCAACCATATTACCATGAGAAGAAAATAAAGCCAAACCAAATGGCCTATCAGAGGGGTATGCAGCCTAAGAAGAAGCCTCAAATGATGGAAAACTCAAGATCGAATATCCTACCAGGCATCCAAATTGGTAGACAAAAGAATACTTGGCCTTACCAAAGATATACATATGTTAGGCCGGAGCAAAATTTGCCAGTGGGGAAATATGGAGTGGTCCAGGGGCCAGCTAGAGCCTTCAGGCCCGCTACAAAAGGATGCATACCTCGAAATGACTCTCTAGATCAGCTACTCGAACAGCAAGACGAGGAGATTCAGGAAATCTATAATGAAGAGGCACTCGAATCACCTTTGATGGCAGAACAATATCAAGAAAGGCCTGTTTCTAGAATGGTGAAGCCTCCAAAGTTGGATACCAACCACTGGTATGTCCTTAAGCATCCTCAAACTTAGGAAGAATAATTCGTTCCTCTAATGACTCGAACTCAGAAAAGGAGAGAACAGAGGAAATTTACGAAAAAACAGCAGATGAATCAGTTCTTAGAACTAAAAGGCATGGCTAACCCGCATCAAATTCTTTGAATAAATCCAAGATTCGACAAAGAAAAGTCATCTGAGGGTGAGGATGAGAATAAAGATTTTCTTGACGAAGAAGATATAAAAGGAGTCCAAGCTCAAGGAGGGCAATAAGCTAAAGCAAAAGACAGAGGAGATTAAGCTAAAAGAGGGGGCAGTACAATTTGGGACCATTCCCATCGAGGCCAAAATTAATATGGCCTTTACGCTGCCTATTATTTTTGCAGCAAAACCTGATCAACCCTTAGAGACAGAAGGGCAAGTCGAAGACTGGCAGGGTTATTACCCTGAATTAAGAGTTACAGAAGTTGAGGAAGATCTCCAATACAGCTTCGAACCACCTACCTACCAGATGACCCAACATATTAAGCCTTTGTACATACAGGCTTATTTCGATGTGGTCTCAATTAATAGAGTCTTCATTGATAATGGGGCCTCTTTAAGTATTTTGTCTATAACCACTATGAAGAAATTAGGAAACGAGGATATGAAGCTAACCAATACTGAAGTGGTAATCTCGGGCTTTGCTGGAGAAGGCAAATAGGCTAGAGGAATACTACTAGTAGAATTGGGGGTAGGATCGAAGGTCTCAATGACGGCTTTTTTTGTAGTAGATAGAAAAACTAACTATAATACCTTGTTAGGAAGAGATTGGATACATGCTAACAAGTGTGTCCCCTCTTCAATGCATCAAAAGCTGTTACTGGTGAATGATGACCAGCAAGTAGAAATAGTACAGGCTGATCAACGGCCTTTTGGAGCTGATTCAAACATAACAGAAGCCAAATTATGCGAAGGAAATCTCGATCCCATCGAGGTTAGTTTCATGCCTGATGGAGTGTGAAAGAAGATTGGGACCGACTCCTCACACAATTATTGTCAGTTTCTGATGATAAACAAGCTCCAGAAAAAGAGAGTTAAGCTGCCAGAGCAGCTCGAGGCCATCAAATTGGCCTTAAAGAAAGTGGCAACTGCTAAAGTGTAAGAACAACTGCAAGAAGTGGCAGCCATGGCAGAGGAGTAGAAGCAAGACACTCGAGGGGTACAGCAACAAGATCCTTTGGAATAAATAAACTTGGGGACAGTGGAAAAACATAAACTACTTTTGTTAGCCGCCTTTTGAAGCAGGATGACAAAGAGAAACTGGTCAAAATACTAAAAAAATACAAAGACTGTTTTGCTTGGGGGTATGATCAGCTACCAAGTTTGGATCGAACTCTGGTGGAGCATAAATTACCCATCAATGAGGGTTCAGGCTTTTCAAGCAGTCCCCTCAAAGGATGTCTCCAGAAGTAACTCCAAAGGTAAAATAAGAAATAAAGAGGTTGCTAAAAGCAGGGTTTATTCCAACAGCCAGGTATGTGGAATGGTTGTCTAATATAGTCCCTATAACTAAGAAAATGGCAAATTTAGGGTGCGTATAGACTTTAGAAACTTAAATCTAACCACTCCTAAAAATGAACATCCAATGCTAGTTATTGATATGTTGCTAGATAGTGCATCAGGGAATCAAATGTTGTCTATGATGGATGGACATTCTGGCTATAACCAAATCTTTATAGCAGAAGAGGACATCCATAAAACAGGATTTAGATGCCCTAGTTTAGGCACTTTCGAATGGATAGTAATGCCATTTGGATTAAAGAATGTTGGGGCTACTTACCAAAGGGCCATGAATGCAATTTTTCATGATTTCATAGGCCTATTTATGGAATGTTACATTAATGATATAGTTATTAAATCTCCTGACAAAGAAACTCATTTGCAGCATCTAGAAAATGCCTTCAAGAGGATGAGGACATACAAGCTTAAGATGAATCCACAAAAATGTGCATTTGGGGTTGCTGCTGGAAATTTCTTAGGATATTTGGTCCACAAAAAAGGGATTCAAGTGGATGCCAACAAAGCTCAGGCCATGATTAAAGCAAAGCCACCATCGAAAAAAAAAGAACTATAAAAGTTCTTTAGGCAATTGAATTTCCTGCGAAGATTCATATCCAATGCAGCAGAGAAGACAAAAGTGTTTTCCCCATTACTAAAGCTTCGAGCTGAGTATGATTTCAAATGGGAAAAAGTTCATCAGAAGGCATTTGAAGCCATCAAGCAATACTTATAAACTCCTCCGGTACTTATGGCCCCTTCATTACAAAGGCCAATGAAGCTTTACATTTCTGTAGCTGAGGAGTCAATTGGAAGCATGCTGGCTCAGGATAATGAAGAAGGCCAGGAGCAGGCAATTTATTATTTAAGCAGATTTTTAAATAAGTGTGAATGTAATTATTCATCAATAGAAAAATTGTGCTTAAGTTTATATTTTGCCGCTGTCAAATTGAGATATTATATGTTGCCTCGAAGTGATTTAGTGATATCCAAAGTTGATTTAATAAAATATATGCTGACTAAACCAATCCTTAACAATAGGATAAGTAGATGGATTATTACATTAACATAATTCTGCATTGAGTATATCCCTCAGAAAGCAGTAAAAGGCCAAGCATTGGCTGACTTTGTTGCTGACCATCCAATTATTGAAATCCCAAGTGAAGAAATGATTGTTTTTTTAACAACCAAAGGTTGAAAGCTTTGGTTCGATGGATCTAAAACATACGAGTTTTTTGGGGTTGGGATTATTCTAGAATCTCCAACAGGGCTTCGAACTAAGGTGGGAGTAAGAATCCAAGAAAGACTCTCCAATAACCAAACATAATATGAGGCTTTGGTGTTAGGTTTAGAAATCCTAAAGGAGATGAAAGTTTCTAAAGTTAAAATTTATGGGGATTCACAATTAATAGTTAGGCAGGTTCGATCAGAATATCAATGTTCGAGTGAAAATTTACTACACTATTACTTGGCTGCAAAGCATCTCCTTCACTGGTTCGAAGAGGTAGATATCACTTATGTATCTCGAAGTGAAAATGAGGAGGCCAATAAAGTGGCCTAAGATGCTTTTGGCTTTAAGATTGTGATAGCAGATTAAACATTGCAATACGGACAAATAATTCCAGCTTTAGCCCAAAGAGGAATCCCCATCGAGGTATTAGAAATACATAAGGGAGAAACAGATTGGAGAATCCCAATTAGTAAATATTTAAATAATCCAAACTAGGAAGTGCCTCAAAAGACTAAGCTACAGGTAATCCATTATGTATTGTATCAAGGGGATTTATTCAGAAAAACTGCTGAAGGTGTACTGCTGAGATGCATTGATGAAACTTTAGCCATGACAGTAATGGCAGAAATTCATGAAGGCATCTGTGGTGCTCATCAATCGAGTTTTAAAATGAAATGGCTAATAAGAAGGCATGAATATTTTTGGCCTTCGATGGCTAAAGATTGCATGGAATATGCAAAAGGATGCCAAGCCTGTCATAGGCATGGTTCTGTGCAGCATGTACCAGTCATTGAAATGCATCCAATTATAAGGCCCTGGCCATTTAGAGGATGGGCTATGGATTTAATTGGGAAAATTTACCCACCTTCTTCTAAACATCATGCTTTCATAATAGTGGCAACTGATTACTTTACTAAGTGAGTCGAAGCCAAACCTATGAAAAGTGTTGATAAAAAAGATGTAATTAATTTTCTAAGGAAAATAATTACACGATTTGGGATTCCTTAGAATATCACAGTAGATCAAGGGACTGTCTTTACTGGAGAACAAGTCAAGGAATTTACTCAAGAATTTGGAATAACTCTCACTCATTCGACCTCATATTATGCACAAGCCAATGGTCAAGCAGAAGCTACTAATTATAAAGTTCTTAAGAGCAATATCCAGAAAATGATAAATTAAAAGCCTAGGAAGTTGCATGAAACCTTAGTAGATGTACTTTGGGCACATCAAACTTCAAAAAAGACAAGCACTGGTATCACTCCATTTGCATTATCTTATGGACATGATGCAGTTTTATCGGTAGAAATAAATATAAAAAGTCTAAGAGTTCATAGCTAGGACGAGTTATCAAAAGAGGAGTATTAGCAAGCTATGCTTTTAGAATTAGATGAAGTAGAGCAAGCCAAGGTTAATGCTTTTAATCAGCTTGAAGTGCAAAAGAAAATTATTGTGAGGGCATATAATAAGAGAGTACAAGCTAAAAGTTTCTGTGAGGGGGAGTTAGTGTGGAAAGTTGTCCTCCCTTTAGGGGCAAAAGACCATAAGTTTGGGAAATGGTTTTCTAATTGGGAAGGGCCATATCAAATTCATAGAGTATTAAGGGGAGGTGCATATCATTTAAGGAACTTAAATGGATATTGTGAACCCGCAAACCTCGCTCTTTGAGCTTTTGGAATTGGATTCACTATCATCATGGATTGTAGATAATTCATTATCCTTCTCTATTTATCCTTCTTTTTTATCTACATGTTTATCATTCTCTATTATCCATTCAAGATCATCCAATCCTAATCATCATTTTTTATATATTGTGGGAGTCCACTTAGATTGGGTTTTGAAAAAGGAAAGGAGTTTGATAAAAACCGGGAGTCGCCACCTTATTTTTAAGGAATAAGGAAACCACAAAAAAGTGTTTTATTTTCAATAAAATTTTGACCCCATATCTTAAGGAAAGGCAAGTCTTCGAACCAAAAATTGGATTCAGGGGCTAGGTTATGAGATAGGAAGGTTCCAGAACGCATCTTGTAGGCACCTATCTCACCCTAATTAAATTGTCTCCTAATTACTTTTGGGCTTTATCAAAATCTTATCACAATAATCCTAATTATCTAATCAACCAAGAAAATATGAATAATAATACATAATAAATACTAAATAAATAAGAAAAAAAAAGCAAACAAAACTCTAAAGACCTTAAGAGACACACAGTCAACCTAAGATTGGACTTGCACCCTATTGGCTGCCTATGTACTTTACCAGTGTCCTGGTAGAGATCAAAGTCCATCGTAGTTCGAAATGCCTAGGACTCATCCTAAGATAGGGAACTACCTTCAATTATCTTTTAAGATCTACTTAGAATTCTAATCTGAAGAGACCTCTTATTCAAACACAATTCTTTCTCAAAAACAATTCTTTTCTTATCCAAATACCTTTCAAAAGAGTCTCTTCTAGACTAAAACTCTAACTAAACCAGAAAAATTTGCTTTCGAGGATAATCTCTTATCTCAAGGGAGTTCTAGGGAGGTAGGACACCTCACCCAGCCCTAGGGTCTCTAAAATACCTTTCGTACTTGTATCTAGACTCTAACACTAACTAAAACACTTCCTAAACATACTAACAAGAGTGGACAGCAACTTAAACACGTCTAAATATGCAAAAGTCCTAAAATGATGCAAAAAGTGATCCTAACCTTTACTAGGTTGTCCTATAATCAATTTCAGGCCTAATGCCTAAAAAATACATTAAACTAAAGTGATTATATGATGTTTAAACCATTGGACAGCAACTTAAACATACCCAAAAACACCTTAACATAATGCCAAAAATATGCAAAAACAATCCTAGTAACAATGCATGCTTTCTACAAGGCAAATATGCGATAATTGACTAAAAACCATACTTTTATGCTTTAATATGAACATATATCATCATGTGCATTAAATTTGAATCACAAGGGAAGAATCTTACCTTTGCAAGCTCCCTCAAACCATTAAACATTGAACCACATCAGCACAATATGCACACAAAGACACTTATTCATATAAAAATCATAAAGGATCAAGTTTTCAATCTATCGAACACATATAAATGCAAAGACTCTCTATGTAACTAAAGACATACCTAAACCATCCTAAAACATGCTTAAAACATATATGAAGACACTCTTTTAACACAAAATATGAATTCTCATCTAGAGTCATAAGCCAAAACATGTAATGACACATAAAACATAATCTTTATGTTAAAAACAGCAACTTTAATATCCTAGCATGCATTCTAGACACAAACTAACGGAACAAAAATCACCTAAGACATGCTTCTACTACCCATACAATAGTTACCATGCTCATAAAATAATAATAACACAACCTTTATGTGCAAACATGAACCTATGACTCTAAACATGCCATATTGACTCAAAACCATAACTAATATGCAATACGAACATCCTAAACTATATGCAAACACTAAGATATTTAATCCTAAACATACCTCTATGATTTAAACACTCATTCCTAACTTAACTCATGCATATAATTAGAAGAAACTAAAGCACACGTGCTACAATTTTTAAAACTATGCCAAATAGCCTAAAAATCAACTATGTTATGTAATTAAGCATGCTAAGACTAATGGGAGGGATGAATGTACCTTAATCCTTCTTCTTCCTTGCTCCAAGCCTTCTTCTTCAAGCTCCAATGGCCTCCCAATTCGTAGCTAGGGTTCTAGGGTCTGGTTTAGGGTGCCAAAGTCTCTCATCCTAAAGTTCATCTATCTCCAACTGACTTATAAGTGATGTATATATAGAAGAGGCTTCAATTTGATCAAAGGCTCTCCTTCAAACCCTAGGGAATGATCTAAGGGTCTTAACTGAGTCTTCTAAAGTCCCCAAAGTCATGCTAACTGATCCAAAGAGGGTTTGAAAGAGTTTCAAAGCAAATAGGACTACAAACTCAAAAATTGGTGAATCTGGGGCAAGACTCGGGTGACCGTCTATCCTAAGATGGTCAGCCATCCATCCTGGATGGTCAACCATCCGGGGAAGGTTGGTCATCCGAGCTTCAGCTCAAATTTGACCCATTTTGGGCATCTCTCGACCCGTCTCTGCTGTTTTCGGCTTTTCGGGCCCATTTCAAGTCCAAATTCGACGATTCAAGCGCTTAAATGATCTTGACTTGATTCTACATGTTTCTAGAATTGAGGATGAAAAACCTTAACCAAAGTCAAGGGATTGAGAGAAACCAAGCCGATTAGCTGTTTTGGGCTTATCGGGCCCTTTTAGGGTTTTGAAATCCACTAACCAATTGCTCTTGAGATCGTTTCTACTTCTCAAAACAAGTTTTAAGATATATTTAAGAAAGTGTTTTAGTGCTTTTGAAAGATTTGATTTGATAAAAAGGTCGAATCTTTGAAACCCTAATCTGAGCTTAAAAGGGCCCTTTGGGCCTTAAGAGCCAAACATGAGCCCAAAGGCTCAATGGGCCTTGCCATTGATCAACTTAGCTACCAAACACACCCTAATTATCCATGCCAAAGTCTCGAGACAATCCGGGACAAGATCGACAGTCATTCAGAGCTTTTGTGATCCAACGGACAATGCTGCCTTTCAAGTCACAAGAGACTTTATTTCTTATCAAGCCTGGCTCGGAATGCTATGTAATTTAGTAGGGATATTCCTAGACTCACTAAAAACTAAATGCAAAAAGAATCAACTCAATCCGACCTAAAAACCTACATGCGATAGTGACCTCTAACTAACTACACAAAAGGGTACTATGAGCAACTTAGAGTTTCGACACCCTATTTTACCTTAAATCATAGGCAACCATTCATGACCCTCCTCATAGTAAAAAATGGATATCTATAGATATGTTCACTTAAGGAAAATTATAGGGAAATTGTTAAAGGCCTACTATCCTACTATGTGGGAAAATAAAGTACAAGAAGAATAGGAGCACCATTTAACAAAAAAATATGTATTTTCATTAATAACAAAGTGAAATACATAGATTTGCAAAGAAAGCAAAATATTCAAAGTCTTTATAAAAATAACCTTGAATCCCCCCTAGCCCTACTCAAAACTTGCTCACAAAAAGTAATGGTGTCTTGAGCCTCACTCTTTGCAGCAATTGATCTCTTTAAATCAGCCTTTGAATTCACAGCCGATGTCACCATCCCATCTGTGTTCTGAGCTAGTATTAGCAGTTCTTGATCCACATAAGAGAACTTATTGTCCACCCCAACCAATTGTGCTTGCAGCTCCTTAATTCGATTAGAAATATCTTGTTTGGATTGCAGAAGCTATTGCTTTGACAATGAGGCTGATTGCAGTTTACTATGATGCTCCTTCAGTTGATCCAAAACTACTTTATGATTGGTTTCCAATAGCTCGAGTTGACTCAAAGAAGTCTGGGCTGTATAGGCATTGATAGCTGCATTCTGGAGAGAAGATGGCAGAGTAACAAGGAAAGTTTTGTAGCACTCGAGATTTCAGGAGTAGCGACTAGAAGGTTGCCAGCCTTTGTGAATGAATCAAAAGCGGTAGTATCAAGGAAAAAGGGGAGATTTTGGCTGAGTGCAGTTTTATCACTAACTGGGCTTGAATGATCTCATTGTCCTTAATCCCCGGCTTGGGAGGTACTTTGTCAGTATCAGAAAGCCAATCTTCACTAAGAATGGCTTCGATGGAAGGAAGTTGAGTTGAAGAGCCAGGAGAAGAAGGACACTTCGAGCTAGTAGGAAAGAAAGATGAAGGCCTTATTGGAGAAATTGAAGGAGGCCTCGAACTGATGGGGGATGGTGATAAAGATTTAGCAGGAGAAGAAACTCGAGGCTGAATTGGAGAATCAGTGGATTCACTAACCCTAACAGGAGAAGTAGGAGGGCTTGAAGGAATTGAAGGAAAGAAAAGAAGTTGATGAGGCACTATGGCTAGAGAAGAGGATGGCCTGGGAGAAGGAGGAGAAAAAGATAAGGTTGGAGAAGGTGTTGCCCTTGTGGTAAGAATTATCCCATGATCAACAGGGTTAGAAGATAAAACCTGAAATCAATAAAATGTTGATAGTTTAATACATAAAGAAATATGCAGGAAATCTTAACAAAGTTGAAGTATTAAAAAGAGGATATACCTGCTCAAATAGTCTATTCGGAGCAGACTTTTTTCTCTTAAGAAGACCTGTTGATTACTCAGAGGATTTTTCTTCAGCCAGATCATCTTCTTCAACAACCTCGGAGGCAGTAGGAAGAGGTTCAGAGGTCTTACTTTCTTCCACTTGTCTAAGAGTTCGAATTCTCTTTTTGCCTTTAGCCTTGATATCTTTATTGATACTGGCAATAGGCCTTAGATCCTCAGAATCCTCAGAGTCCTTAGAAACTACAACCACACCTCGAGAAGGATTTCTGCGAGGAGAAATTGGAGAAATTGTTGTTGAAGAATGAAGAGGTGGTGCATGTTTTGCTATGGTAACTGAGGATGACCTCAAATCACTTAAATGAAATAAAGGGAATATTTGTGGCATAAATATGAAGGATTGTTACCTTTGGTTTTCGATTAGCTTTTAAAGAGAGTAGCAGCCAGAACATTGACATCGTCCACAAAAAAAAGAGCTCGAATGGTCTCCCACCACTCAGTAAATGTTGGAGTAATTGATGGATGCCATGAATATGCCTCATATTGAGGGAAATAAGCTCAATTGGCATTGAATCTCATAGAAAGCTCAATAAAATCGTCCATGTGTGTTAACTGCTCTCGCCCTAAAAATATAGGATTGGTTGTACTAATATAGGGGAGAGGAATGGCTTGTACAAAGTTAAATTGCCTTGCAAACTGAGCAGGGATGTCTACCTCAGCTCCACCATTAAATATGGTTTTTTTGTTTTGTTTTTCGAAATAGATTTTGTGCTATGGTGTCCCATTTGAATGTTTCTTCGAATAAGAAAATTATCCCATTCAGGTTTAAAAGTGTCATATGGGTTAAAGACTGTTTAAAAGATTTTAACCAAAAAGGACCTAAAACAGAATTTCGAAAGGGGGTAAAGAAAAATAGTGGTGGATTTGGATCGAGGAGATAAAAATGATGAAAGCATTTGAGAAATGAGTTTGTTTTTGGAGTACCATTTAAGATGGCTTCTCCAAAACAACACCCATGAGGAGGTTCATCAGTTGAGAATGAAGGACCTAGAGAAGGGAATTAGGCCTCAAGCCAGAGTTGAAGGATCCATTAGGGACCTCCAACTTTGCTGGTTAGGCCTGCGGAACAAAGTTCGAAGCAAGATCTATAAAGATGAGCTAGAACTAAAAAAGATAAAGGCAATACTTTACCTGAAGCTAGGAGTTTGGCAAGAGGAATGTATTGGGTGACTACTCTTTGTGACCGAGAGTAAAAAAATGATATGTAGAGCCAGAAAAAAAAAAAAGAAATGCAAAGTGCTCTCTGTTTAATACTTCATGGATTATACCCATATGGTCTCTGATAAAGGTGGTGTAGCCGAGTGCAGCTAAAGAAATGTTGATGTCGAAGTAGATGTCCTCCATTAACATAGGGGTAATTTCATCACCTCGAGCTTTTAAGCCAGTGAACTCACATATATGAAGCACTGTGGGACCCATAAACCCACATGGAAAGATAAATGTATTGCAGGATACTGACCAAAAGCATAATGCACTGGCAATAAGTGGTTTGTCGCTTGGAAATTTTTTGGTGGATAGCTGGATGGCTTCGAAGATACCATGCCGCTTCCATGTCTCTCCTTTAGAAGTTTTGAGCCGTGCCACCCATTCATTCCATTAAGCTGCTGGTGTGGGCCAATGATCGATAGTAGTGTTTGCTCCCCAATCAGAAAAGCCGAGGGGGCAAGTTTGGCATATCAATAGTTCTTGGCCATGTATTGGAGGATAAACACTGGTAATTGATTCATCAATGTTTTGCTTAAAGCAGGGGCCCAAAGCCCTAATAGTAGCAGCGGTGACAGTATTCTTGATGTTGTATTCAACATCAAGAGTGACAGGGGATGATTCTTCATCAGCCTTAGAGGCATCTTTGAGGATTTTCACATTATCCTTCAAAGTTAAGTTGAAAGCCTTGGTGGTGATGGCAAGGATTTTTGATGAGGATGCCATTGAAAGGGATTGATGGTGTTGAGGAAATAGATCAAACAGTTAGAGTGCAAAGAGACTGTTAGTCTGAGAAAAGCGAAATGCTAAGAGAAGAATGAGCAGTAAGAGAAATGGCGGCAGGAAATAGTGAAGTTTAAATGTTGAAAAGACAGTTAGAGCTATATAAGTGGAACAGTTTTGGCTAATTTAAAATTTTCAAATATTTAATTAGTGCAGGGGGAGTATGTTAATCCATTTTTTAACACCAGCCAGTAATTGGCTTACACGTGTTAAGATAATTCTAAGAAATGTAAAACCTGGATTAAAGGAATTAAAAAGAGCCATTAATAATAATAAATCCTAGAAATTAGGAATAAATCAAATGATTATAATTTCGAAATACAAAATAAATGGGAAAAGATTATGTTTATTTTGTATTTCGTAAATATTTAGGGTTGCCAGCTGTCAAGAAGAGAGATATCAGTAGGAGTTCGATGTAGTAAGAGTTTGAAGTAGAGAAGAATTCTTTAGATAACAACAAAGGTTATTCAACTAGGAGAAGGATTCTCTATAATTGGAGAATAAAAGTTTTGCAAGGAAAGAAGCATGATGAATTCAAGTTCAAAGAGGAAACTGGAGATGAATATTATAAATGTGGGATTCAGGAAATAAGGAGATCATCACAAACATACACAACAGCTTCATAGCTTCTTTATTCTTTGAAAAAGGTATTTTGAGAGCTCTGCTGCCGCTGACCATCGAGGTCCCGCAGTGGGGTACTATTGATTACTGTTTAAAGCTCACGATCAAGCAATACAAGGAAATTCGAACCACCTAGGGAAGCAGTTAAAGGAAGTTCGAAGGCGACAAGGGAAAGTTTGAACCATCCAGGGAAGAAATTGAAGGGAATTCAAAGGCAATAAGTGAAATTTTGGGTTTGTCGAGAATTCGAGGGAAGCGGTTCTTCTCACCACGTTCATCTTGGAATCTATTCCAAGGGTGGAGACTTGCATTATTGCCTCAGGATCAAAAATTCATTCTCTTTTGTAAGGTGATAGTTTATTTCAAAGGGCTCAAGGGTAGATCGAGTCGTACTGACGACATTTTTATTTAAGTTGATATCTTGTTTATTTTATTTTTATTATATTTTAACTTCTTGTTATTGTTTATTTGCTTATAAGTTGTTAGGATTAATTAACTTGATCTGTCTCCATAAAAAGTCCTCTTAATTGAGGCATTCGAACCCTATCATCTAATTTTCACAACTTCGAGGGATTCGAACTACCTTGCAGTGGTTCGAACTTCTGGAAATTTTAAATTGGATCAACTGGTTCTAATTATATTTGGTGTGGAATGTATTAAAAGAACAAAAAAAGCAATTAAATTTATGCCACAAAAAGAGGCGATTTTTTAAAGATGGTCAGAAACCGTTCTCATATGTGGATTATTCGAAAACGGTTACAAATCGTTTTCATGATGTATTTGAAAACAGTTTTTGTATGTTGAGTTTTTGAACACGGTTTTAAACGTACCGTTTTCTTATACATGTACACGAACAATCTTTTAAAAGGGTCGGAAACCGTTTTTGTAGGTGATATAATTGAAAATGGTTCAAAACCGGTTTTGTATGTGACATATTTGAAAACAATTCAAAGCCGTTTTTGTGTGCATAGAAATGAAAACGGTTCAAAACCGTTTTTGAAGGGGTACTACCTTATGACAACGCATGCCTATAGAATGGTTCCAGAACCGTTTTCAAAAGGTTTGAAAACGATTTAAAACAGTTTTCGTAGGGTTTTTTTTTTTGTTTTTTTTAGTAGTGAATTTCTCAGTAACATTTTTAGGAAATCAACTATTGGGTTACTGTGATTTTTGGCATGCATGACATGCATAAGGGTGTTATCTAATCCAACGGATAGTTTTTAATATGTATCCCACAATTATCATTGGGCCGCATACTAAAGTAAGTATATCCCAAAATTCCCAATCACAGCTCATTAGTAGCCATCAAAAAATAAATAAATCCAAAAAAATATCATAAAGTAAAGCAATTAAAATTAATAAATTAAGGTCAGTAAATTCAAAATATAATAAGAAAAAAAAATACAAAATAAAAAAATTTTAAAACTGAGTAAATAGTGATTTGGGGAGAGAGAGAGAGAGAGGCGTGGCAGGTGGGGAGGGGGGAGTGAGATAAATACTAATTATTAATTAGGGGAGGAGAGAGAGAGAGAGAGAGAGAGAGAGAGAGAGAGGCGTGGTAGGTGGGGGTGGGGTGCGGCCCATTTTGAATTTGGAAATTTAAAATGGTAGATGAGAGAGGATAGAGAAAAGTGAAAATTAAAAGAAAAAGAGAGAGAAGATAAAGGAGGTTATGCCACGTCAGCTTTTTAAAAAGGGCTTGGTATATATTATAGTATTATATTGTACTAGTAGAAGCCCCAGATGATGCGCAAGAGTGAAAAAAAAGGAGTATAGGAACTAATTAGAAAATATTAAAATTTTACAAATCATTTGACTAATTTTAATTTTATTTGTTATTTAGTACAATCTTTTTTTTTTTTTAATAAATTTGTCCACTGTTATACCGAAAATAATGTATAAACTCCTGGCAATGCCCAGGTTTATGATCCTTTAATGAACATGAGCTTTGGCTTAATGATTCATGTCTATTTTCTGCAAGAGATGGGTTCTATTCCTTATGGATGATAACTAACCCATTTGTTATTTCCTTTTCTATTAATAATATATTAATCACTAACCTTATTAATGTATATCAATTAGCAAAAAAAAAAAATCCGTCAAACTCTTTTAAAATATAAAGCAAGCATTGAGCCGGTAAATAATTGTATGATACATATTTTAAAAAAATTGACCGCTGAATTAAATACACTTCATATGGATCTCATGCATGCCAAAAATCATAGTGATCCGATGTCAACATTTCAAAATATAGACTGTGAAAAATTGTGACTGCCGAAAACTATTAAAATTTTTCTTAGTGACATTTATATGCGTCCAACTCTTGGATCACTGTGATTTATGGCATGCACGACAAAAATAAGGATATTATTTAATCCAATTAACAATTAATTAACTATCCACCCTACTAATGTATATCGGTTGACCAAAAAAAAAAAAAAAGATAAAAGATAAAAGAAGAAGCTATCATCTACCTTCTAATCATTAAACACCCATTAAATGCTAATTATTAATCCTATTGGTTAATGCTAGTTAAAAAGGATAAAAAAAATGATACCCAAATCACCTATCTTTACAAATAAATTTACTTGAAATCAATTGACGATTGTTAAATATACAATCCTGATCCAGCAATTAATATTTGCTTATTTTAGGTATGTTGAAAAACCAACCGTTGAATTATATAATATTTTTATGCATGTCATGTCTACCAAAATATAGATTATAAACAGCTATAACCATTAAAAATTATTACAGTTTTCTCAGTAACATAAAAATTGTGATTACTGAAAACTATTACAGTTTTTCTCAGTGTGATTTTTATTAAACCAACCACTAGAAATATCACTGTGATTTTTGGCATACACGACATACATAAGGATATTTATCTATTAATCCAATTAACAATTAATTAACCATCAACCTTACTAATGTATATTGCTTGGAAAAAAGGAAGAAGAAGCTAGATTCCTCTACCTTTTAATCATTAAACACCCATTAAATGCTAATTATTAATTTTCTTGGTTAATGCTAGATGAAAAGGGTAAAAAAAAAAAAAAAAAATTGATACCCAAATGTCCTACCTTTACAAATACACTTTTTTTTTTTTTTTTTTTTTTAATAATTGAAATCAATTGAAGATGGTTAAATATGCAATCATGATCTTGTAGTTAGTTTATGCTTACTTTAGATAAAGTAAGCATTTGGATATTAGCAGAAATGATTCATTAAGACCGGTCCTTAAATTAACTTAAGGAACAATCAGCATTAGGATATATATTTTGAAAAATCGACCGTTGATTTAGATAATCTTTTTATATATGTATATCATTGTTCCCTCAAGAAATCTTCAAGTTAGCAACTGCACACGTATGGTTTGAATTGGGGGGCGTGCCAGAAATGTTGACCTTATACTATTTCAAGGTAAAAGATTGGTTCGAAGTTAATCGAGTCAAAGTATTATAATCAGGCAATTGTGGGAATTCGGCTTTGCCTCAATGAAGAGGACTTTTAATTAATCATACAAGGCAAAATAATTAAAATAACTTGAAATATAATAAGTAAAACAATAAAATAAAATGATTCGAAGAAACCACATAATTATATTATTACCTCCATTCCTGGTACAACAATTATACACTTCTGTTAAAGTCTTTCGAAGCAATCAGATAGAAAATGATAGAAGAGACAGAGGGAGAGGGATCTTAGAAGAGAAAGATAGAGGGATAAGAGAGAGATCTTAGACGAACACAGGGTTTGGGGTGAGGTAAGAATTCCTAAATTAAATGATACATTGAGATAAGAGAGAAAATAAAGATAAGCATGAAGACGTGAGTCTTGTGAGGTTGTGGAACCATTTGCATGAAGGATTCTTCCTCTATTTATAGATTTGAAGAATAATTGTCCTCAATCTAGGTCCAATGAGAAATTTACAAGTGTTATAAGCTTTTGCAGTTTTTTTTTTTTTTTTTTTTTTAATTGTACTTTTATAAATTTAACTAAAATTAAACAGTATCAAGTATACTGCAAAAATAAGTATTATTTTTATAAATTTAATTGTACTTTTATAAATTATTTTTATATTTTTTTTACTCAAAAACTTGTCCCTATTAACTTTTTCTTACAATGACTTATTTTTTTCTCTCATCTATTTAATAAGATATTTTCTCCCATCTCCTTAATATTTACAATCTTTTAATGTATTATTTTAATATAAAATACTATACCACTATAAATGTATTTTCTATGTGTCATTTTCATTTATTTTAAAATTTTCCAACAATACAACTTACTTTATTTTATCCCGTCTATTTAATAAGATATTTTCTCCCATCTCCTTAATATTTACAATCATTTTAATGTTTTTAAAATTTTAAATATAAAATACTATATCACTACCTAGGGTTTTATATGTGGCAATGCAATTTATTTTAAATTTTTTCTATAAAACAACTTACTTGATTTTCACCCATCTATTTAATAAGATATCATATTACTAACTTTCTGAATTTTTAAATAATACAATTCACTTTATCTTAGTTAAGTTAACTTAGTTAAGTATAATTTTTATGCTCACTTTGTATAGTTTCTCATTCATTTTTCTATTTTTATTTGGATATGGGATTAATATAAAAAAAAAATCAAGAACAATCTAAAGATTAATAAGGAGTTTATCCAATGGTCATTAATCAAAAACTAACCATTAGAGCACTATAATTTTTTGCAAGCACATCATTCATAAGGAGTTTATCTAATCCAACGGCAGGTTTTGTATTTTACAAATTATGAATCTTTATTTTAATTAATATTAATATTAAAATTTTGGGTTTGAAGAAACATGTTATGAATATCGTGATTGCCAAAAATCACAATTATCCAATGGTCGGTTTTTGAAAAATGCCAAAAATCACAAATTATCCAATGGTCATTATTCAAAAACTAACCATTAGATTACTATGGTTTTTTGCAAGCATGGCATTCATAAGGAGTTTATCTAATCCAACGGCGGGTTTTGTATTTTAAAGATTCATATTTCAAGTCCAATTCTTAGCTCATCATATTGCTAGCTCAAATATTAATTTTGAATCTTTATTTTAATTAATATTAATATTAAAATTTTGGGTTTGAAGAAGCATTTTATGATAATTGTGATTGCCAAAAATCACAATTATCCAATGGTCATTATTCAAAAACTAACCGTTAGATCACTATGAATTTTTGCAAGCATGGCATTCATAAGGAGTTTATCTAATCCAACGGCGGGTTTTGTATTTTACAAATTATGAATCTTTATTTTAATCAACATTAATATTAAAATTTTGGGCTTGAATAAACTTCTTATGAATATCGTGATTGCCAGAAATCACAATTATCTAATGATCAGTTTTTGAAAAATGCTAATGTGAATAATTGCCAGTTTTGTTCTTCAAAACATCACAAATTATCCAATGGTCATTCTTCAAAAACTAACTGTTAGATCACAAATTATCCAATTGTCTAAATCTATTTTATAATTGGCTCTACACAATTAACCTCATGCAATAGTGTGTAATCAAAGAATTAACTGACTTTGTGTCACCTGTAACCTACATAATTCAAATATTTTTATCAAATTTAAAACAATAATTACATTTAAGAATGAATAATTGTATTTCAAAGCATTTTTTTTTTTAAATATCCAAACATAGTAACATTTGTATGCCTTACTTCAATAAATACATAGGTATTTGAACTCCTCTTCAGGCAATACATCACTAGTTGAAATGGTGATGTACTGAACACGCAGTACACAAATCTGGCATATAATAAAGTTTTCCAAGGGCCTAATCCTCTACATATATAATAAAGTTTTCCAAGATCACAAAAGAAAATAAACTTTGACATTATATAACATATGAGAAGAAGAAAAGAACTTGAACACGCAATTATAGAAAAAATCTTTAATTAGATTTTAAAAAAATCTTAAATTATACAAATCTAGAGAGAGAGTGAGAGAGAGTTGTTGAACACGGAATACACAAATCTAGCACTTGTTGAAATTGTGATGTCCATGGAAAGAAAAGAACCAGTTTCAACAAAGAAGAAGAGAAGGAGATGCTCAAATCAGAGTATATATACATATTGAGATTATATAACATATGAGAAGAAAAGAACCAACAACCAGTAGACACGCAGTACACAAATCTAGCACTTGAGATTATAAAAAAACTGGGACATTATAAAAAATCAGAGTATATATACATATTGCCACACCAAACCTTGAACACGCAGTAGATGCTCAAATCAGAGTATATATACATATTGCCACACCAAACCTTGAGATTATAAAAAAATATTAAATAGAGAGAGTGTATAGAGAGTGTATAGAGAGATGTTGCCACACCAATTCCCTCTCTTCTCTCTCCTCTTTTTCTCTCTCTCCTCACTCCTATCTCCCTGCGCGCCACACCCTTCATTCCAACGAAAAGCCAAAAGAGCTCATAAAAATACGTGAAAATTCCCTTAAAAAACTCAACCACATCACCCACTTACTCGGAACCGCCAGGACCAGTCATCCGGTCAACCTCGCCGGAACCTTGATCGTCGTCGACTCACACTATATCAACTCCAAATTAAATTACTTTTTAATAATTTTAAAAATTAGTTAAATTCTAAATTATTAATTAATTTTTTATGGGTTTATTCCCCAGCTTATATGCGTGTGTGAAGTTGAATGGGAATAGGATTCAAAAGATAGAATAAAGTCACCTTATTATGATGAGAGAGAAAGAAAGAAAGTTAGAGAGAGAAAATCTGGTGGGCTTTGAGCTGTGATTTAGCTGTCTTTTTGATGTTTTATTTCTCTATCTCTCTCTCTCCTCTCTCACACACATCTCCAAAATCCCTAGAAAAAACCCCTCACCCTCCCTCCTTTATATCTCCTCGATCAAACCCACTCAAATCTCTCTTTCTCTCTCTGTATTTTCTTCTCAGATCTTGCTTCATCGTTATCTCTCAGATCTCAAGGTTGTGAATGGCGAAAGTGAACCTCTTTATTCATCATTGACGCCACCCCCATTTTGCTATATCTCTAACACTGTGAAAGAATATAAGGAAATAAACCAAAAAAAAAAAGAAAAAAGAACATTTGTTGTATCAGATGTCTGATGTGAGATGAAGACGAAGACACAGCAACTTCGTCTCTCTAATTCTTTCATTCACATTCTCTTCATTTTGTGTTGTTTCACTCTCTGTTCTTCACAACAGATATCCATTTCTACCCATGGAAGAATTAGAGAGAAAGAGAGCAGATGCTCAAAAGAAAAAAAAAAAAGAAAAAAAGAAAGAACACGCAGCAGAATTAGAGAAAGAGAAGAAAAGAAAAAAAAACCTGAAAATGAGGAGATGAGAAAGAGAGCAGGACGTTACCTGAAACGTGGCGCCGGGAGAGAGAGCTGAGGAGATGAACGGTTGACAGTGAGCTAGAAACTGATGGTTGAAAGTGAGCTGATGGTTGAAACAGATATGAGGTGAGCTGAGCTACTTACAGATATCCATGGAAAGAAAAAAGAAGAAGAGAAGGAGAGGGAGAAGATGGTTGAAAATGGCTCCGGGAGAGAGAGCTGAGGATATGAACGGTTGAGAGTGTATAGCTAGCTGAGTATAGGTTGTTGTGCATGAGAGAGTGTATACTTGGAATGTGAAGGGTTGCATAAATTGTTGTGCATCTGGTGGGAATTAAAGATAATGGGTGTGTTTGAACCAATAGAAATGAAGGAATGAAGTGAATCAAGGAGAGAAGAGTATGAGGGAGGGAAGTAATTCTAGGGCCGCCACATCAGCACAACTGCTCTATATATAATAAGATATATACTTGTTATAGTACTTTTAGATTATTTGAGATAATTTTGTAAGCAACTTATTTTCACAAAATACAAATGAATTTGAACACAAATGTAAATTAATTTGAGTCAATTTAACAATTAACAATTAACAAATAATAAAATAAATAAACAATATTTTATAAAAAATTAAGAAGAAAGGTAAAGAATAACTGGCCTGTGGAAAGGCACGTGAGACCACGCTGTCCTAAAGGTACTATTGCCTCTGCAGGTGATAGTAACAAACAGTCCTTCAGAGATATGATCCCAATTAGCTCACAGCCAGGTCTTCAATGGGTACGTCCATTGGAAGACAAATGAACCCATCTTCGATCAAGTTGCCAAAAATATAATAATAATGTAGTAAAAATATGATAGAATAGAAGAGTAGAAAGTGTAGAATCAAAAAATGAAAATAATCAAAATCATGCTAGAGAACTGATTGAACCACAATCATACCTTCAAACAATGGTATTACTGTGTTCTTTTATATAAATAATTGTATAATGAATATTGTTTTGCATAAAGATCTGTACAAATGGGTTAAATTCTCTGTTTCAAGAAATCTGTGCAGATTGTATAAATTAAAGTCGTCGCCTATGAAGCCGTGATGATCATCTCGAATTAATGAGCATTCAGAAGAGATCCAAAGCAACCGATTGAAGTACGAAAGATCATACGAAGAATCGCTGCAAAATTACAAGGAAAGTGCCACATGTCTATCAATAGCCATGATGCGCTATCGATAGAGGCGAGGCGGCTGATGCGCTATCAATAGCCATGATGCGCTATCGATAGCCATGATGCGCTATCGATAGAGATGATGCGCTATCGATAGAGGTGAGGCGGCTGAGGGCTTCTCTTGATAATTTGAGATATTTTCAAGGGCAATATCGTCTTTTGCACTTTCCTTCTATATATACACGTGTAAAGGCGACTTAAAGAGGGTTCAAGACTTTTGCTCTGAATCATTACTCTGTTATTTTTAATAGACTTCATGTTACAGTTTAATTCTGCTTTTTATTCAGTAGTTTACTTTTTCAGCAATTTCCAATTTCTGCAATTTTTCTTTTAATGCCTGGCTCAATTCTCACTTGAGGATTGTTCTTTAAATATACAGTCTTTACTTTCAGTACTTTACTTTTCTGCAATTTTCCCTTTTTATGCATGGCTCAATTCTCACTTGAGAATTGTTCTTTACTTTTACTGTCATTTTCTTTATTTACTTAAACCTTTTCTTTATTTATTTCAGCCCTTTTCTTTATTTATTTCTGCCATTTTCTTTATTTATTTCTGCCATTTTTTTTATTTATTTCAGTCACTTTTTCTTTATTTCTTCAGTCATTTACTTACTGCTTTTATTTTACTTTTTCCATCCCGTGAACCTTTAGAGCTTGTCATGGATAAAGGATATTCTCCTCCATTGATGTGTAGCTAATACTCCAAGCTTGGGTGAGGATGAAGTTGGATTCTTTATACAATCCTATTTTATAAACATCCCTCTATTTGTATTATGTGATTGCATAGTTGTGAAGGTTTTACCGCACACTATCGCTAAATATAATATCATATAATTGTACATCTGTGATTGCAATTATATAATTATGCAATGGTACTTATTGGTATGAATACAAACCAGCATGCTTTATCCCCATTTAAGGTGGATAGCGATATTCCATTCTTTTCAAGGATAAACCTGCCGGTCCTGTATTCATAATCTTTTTGGGACTTCCTTCTTGTAGTTGGAAGAACCACCATACATAATTACTAAATTGAGGATTTTATAATATAAATTATATAATTGATATTCAATGGGCTTCTCACCCAAGTTCCGCTCATTCCACCAAAGTAATCACGTTTTTAATCAGCTTTATTAAAATACTGCATTTTCGCTTCGACCCAATCGGAGCACTTTTCACCAACAAGTTAATTTGACATTATTCTTTCAACTTAATTAATTCTAATAGTCTTTTATTATAAACCTGCATTTTCCCAGTGGTTCGACACCCGTGCTCACCAGTCGCAATTGAATTGAGATTAGCAAACACGCGGTTTATAAATTAATTAATCTTGATCACTAACAAGGAATAATCTCCCTTGTTCTCTGAGTCGATCAAATTTTGGCGTCGTTGCCGAGGAACTTACGGTTTATTTCAAAAGAATATTTGGATTTAATTTAAGTCGTAAATATTAATACTGTTAATATTACTTAATAGATATATTCTTTTATACTATTAATATCTATATAGTATAATTATTATATAATATTCAATTTTATTTTCTCTAACTACAGGTGGCTGAAATCAGGAATTGGGAGCTTGACTCCCGTGCGCTTAAAATAACAAATTAAAAGCTAAAGATTAACTGCTCACTATTTGTTTATTAAATTCCTTGATTATCAGTGAAGACCTCATTGTATGCGGGGTAGAAGGTCATTGTCCTTTAACGTAATTCCTTTAGACTCTGAATTAGAAAGAACTCTGAGAGCTGCTAAAGCTTCTCAAAGCCAGTCCAGTGAGTCAGTACCTTTGCATCATTTAGAAATGGCTGAATCATCTGCACACACTGTCATGTTACCTGCAGATAATATTCAAGCGCCTCAAGGTCTTAAAACTCTTAGGGATCACTTCATGCCCAATAGTTTTAATCCACCATCCTGTATCCAAATCCCGCACATTAAGAATCTCATTTATGAGATTAAGCATGCTACCATTCAGATGCTTCCTACGTTTTATGGGTTAGATAGAGAAAACCCATATGACCATTTGCAGGAATTTTTAGGGATATGTTCGACTATTAGAATTCAGGGTTTCCATCCAGAATCCCTGAAATTATTTTTATTCCCGTTTTCTTTAAAAGATAAGGCCAAACACTGGCTTTGTACTCTCCAAAACCCTGTCCCTATAACTACTTGGAAACAGCTTCAGAAGTTATTCCTATCTAGATTTTACTCTGTTGGTAAAACTCACCAAATGCGACGAGGTATAACAAACTTTGTCCAACATGAACAGGAATCTTTTCATGAAGCCTGGGAGAGAATGAAAGAGCTTCTTAGATTATGCCCCCATCATGATGTACCTAAGTGGCAAATCATAGAGTTTTTTGTTAGAGGTTTAACTGAGGGTGACACGCAGACTGTGAAATCTGCATGTGGGGGAGCTATTTTGAGTAAAGGTGAGGACGAAATGTGGGCTTTATTTGAAGCATTGAGTGAGGATTCTTTCCACATGGCCTCGATGTCTTTAGGTAACCGTGACGATGCGTTAGTGAAGAAAACGCCTCCCAAAAAGGGCGGTATTTATGATGTGGACACCCAAGTTTTGGCAAATAAACAAGTTGAGGCTCTGTCTCAGAAACTTGACCAGTTAATAGCAGCACAAGGGCAATCTTCAAAAGCCCATGTGAAACCTGTCAACTTGGTGTGCAATATTTGCACTGACCCAGCTCACGAGACCCCATATTGTCCTATGGCAGGCCAGTACCCAGAGTTTGTCCAAGAGCAGGTTAATGCTGCTCAAGGATATGCACCACCTAGGAATGACCCTTATTCCAACACTTACAATCCTGGGTGGAAGACTCACCCCAATTTCCAGTGGTCTAGTCAGCCTAGAGGATCCAATCCTAGTCAGCCTGCGAGACCCACATATAGCAGTAATCCTGTTGTTGTTCAACCCTATAGACCACCATTGATGCAACCCCGGTACTCAAGTTATGGTGCTCCTCAAGCACCTGCACCCCAGTATCAGAGTCAAGTTGTGACTCAACCACTACCACAACCTCAAAGAACGCTCGGTTTTGAGAAACAAGTCCTAGCTACCCTGAAAAGCTTAGAGGCTTCAGCACAACTCACTCATTCCCATTCCCAATCTATTTCCAAGTTAGAAACCCAAATGGGTCAACTAGCGGCTTCATTTAGTCGCAGAGAGGAAGGGAAATTCCCGAGTCAGGCTGTTGCCAATCCCAAGGGAGCTTTTGTAGCTGAGAGTTCAACTTCCCAGAACCCACAATGTAATGAGGATGTTAAGGTTGTTACAGTCTTGCGAAGTGGGAAAGTGGTAGACAATAGAGTTGGGGAGAAAGAGAGAGAAAAAAAATAAAGATCCTGCAATAGAGATAGAATCTGAAGCTTCGAGGGATAACTTTCCCGCAGCATTAGACGATCCGTTGACATCTTATGTGCCAAAAGCCCCATTCCCATCTGCGCTAATTGCGCCTGAGAGGAGAGCGAAGAAAGGGGCTAGCATGTCAGATATGTTAGAGGTGTTCAAAAGTGTTCATATCAATCTACCTCTATTAGATGCCATTAAACAGATTCCTTCATATGCTAAATTTTTGAAGGAAATGTGCACACAGCAACGCAAGGAGCGCGTTCATTTGTCTAAAACCATAGCTCCTGTTGACATAGCAAGTGCTGTGTGTCAATTCCAAGCTCCAATAAAGAGAAAAGACCCTGGAACGCCAACTATACCTTACTTCTTAGGAAGTCATTTCATCGATAGAGCGTTAGTTGATTTTGGCGCAAGTGTGAATATTCTTCCATATTCAATTTACGCCAAAATGGAGCTTGAAACACTCCAAACCACACCTACGATCCTCCAATTTGCAGATAGGTCCACTAAGGTACCTAGAGGGATACTGCAGGATGTTTTGGTAAAGATAGATTCTTTTGTCTTTCCTGCAGATTTTATTGTCTTGGATATGGAGCCCGTAGATATTGATAGGCCTCAAATCCCGACTATAATAGGACGACCTCTTCTGGCAACTGCTAATGCAGTCCTTCATTGTAGGACTGGCATAATGAAGGTGTCTTTTGGAAACATGAAAACCAGGCTGCAGGTTTATAGTGCAGCTAATCAACCTCATAACTTTGAGGATTGTTCTTTTGTAGATATAATAGATAAAGTGGTAGAGGAAGCTACACCTTATTTGCTGTCCAAGGACCCGTTAGAAACTTGTCTCAATTACTTTGGGTTCGAGGACCATGACCTGGAGCATTCATTTGTGGAGGTGAATCTTGTCTTAGATTCTACCTCCTCTGTAGAAAGATTGCCTTGGAGAACTAGGGTTGAGCCACTTCCGTCTATTGCCAGTGTCCCTTCCCCTACGTCTTTTGAGTCTCCGCCGCAACTTGAGTTAAAGCCTCTGCCGGCTAATCTCAAGTATGCCTTTTTGGGTAATAATGACACCTTGCCTGTCATAATTTCATCTTCATTGAATCTAGAACAGGAAGGTAAGCTGTTATCTATTTTGAAAGAGCACAGATTAGCCATAGGGTGGTCGGTCGCTGATTTAAAGGGTATTGACCCGTCAATCTGCCAGCACCGTATCCATCTTGAGGAAGGTGCTAATCCTTCTAGAGATGCCCAACGAAAGTTAAACCCGAATATGAAAGAGGTAGTTAAAAGGGAAGTTTTAAAGTTGTTGGATGTGGGTATCATTTACCCAATTTCTGATAGTGAGTGGGTTTCCCCTACTCAATTAGTTCCTAAGAAGTCTGGGATTACAGTGATAGCAAATGAGGAGGGTATTCTAGTCCCTACAAGAGCTACCACTGGTTGGAGAGTCTGTATAGACTATAGAAAGCTAAATTCCAATACTAGGAAAGACCACTTCCCGCTGCCGTATATTGACCAAATTTTAGAGAGGTTATCTGGGCAGAGTTTCTATTGCTTCCTAGATGGCTATTCAGGGTATAACCAAATAGCGGTTTACTCCGAGGATCAGGAGAAAACAACATTTACCTGTCCATTCGGGGACATTTGCATTTAGGCGTATGTCTTTTGGCCTATGTAATGCCCCGAGCACGTTCCAAAGATGTATGACTTCTATCTTTTCTGATATGATACGAGAATATTTGGACGTGTTTATGGATGATTTTTCTGTTTTCGGTCCTTCTTTTGATGAATACCTCTCTAATCTCTCAAAAGTACTTAAGAGATGTTGTGAGACAAATCTTGTTCTTAGTTGGGAGAAGAGCCATTTTATGGTTCGTGAGGGCATCGTGCTTGGGCATATAGTATCTAGTAGGGGGATAGGGGTCGATAAGGCTAAGGTTGACTTAATTGCAAAATTACCTCCTCCCACTACTGTTAGGCAAATCCGGTCATTCCTTGGACATGTAGGATTTTACAGGCGTTTCATTAAAGACTTTAGCAAAATAGCAAAACCAATGTGTAATCTGCTTGCTAAAGATGTAGAGTTTAACTTTGATAAAGCCTGTTTAGAGTCCTTCAATAAGTTGCGTTTAATGTTGATCTCGGCACCTATCATGCGAGCTCCCGATTGGTCACTTCCTTTCGAGTTAATGTGTGATGCCTCCGATTATGCTGTGGGGGCAGTGCTGGGTCAGAGGGTAGATAAGGCCCCATTTGTTATATACTATGCAAGCAAAACCTTGAATGAAGCTCAGTTAAATTACACTACGACTGAGAATGAAATGCTTGCAGTAGTTTTTGCGCTAGATAAATTCCGATCCTATCTTTGGGGATCGAAGACCATTGTGTACTCAGATCATGCCGCCTTGCGGTACCTGCTCTCTAAAAAAGAGACGAAGCCTAAACTAATTAGGTGGATTCTCTTATTACAAGAATTTGACTTTGAGATTAGGGATAAAAAGGGATCTGAGAATGTCGTTGCTGACCACCTCTCTAGGATTGTAGTAGAAGAAGAAAGTGACCCCACGCCTATTAGGGATTCTTTCCCTGATGAGCAGCTTTTTGCCGTCACTCATTCTAGTTTACCTTGGTACGTTCATATAGTGAATTATCATGCCACAGGCCTTGTACCATCTCTTTGATCGAAACAGGAAAAGGATCGATTCTTTTCTCAGATAAAATTTTATTATTGGGAAGATCCTCTCCTGTTTAAGTACTGTGCTGACCAGGTTATACGTAGGTGTATTCCAGAAGGTGAGATGCAAGACGTTTTGAAGTTCTGCCACACTCTAGCTTGTGGAGGACACTTTAGCGGGAAAAAGACTGCCGCTAAAGTCTTGCAGTGTGGGTTCTATTGGCCTACTTTATTCAAAGATGCATTGGACTTCTGTAAGTCCTGCCACAATTGCCAAAGAATGGGTTCTATGTCTAAAAGGGATATGATGCCTCTTAACCCTATTTTAATCGTTGAAATTTTTGATGTTTGGGGCATCGACTTCATGGGACCTTTTCCTATTTCGCATGGGTTTGAATACATCCTAGTGGCTGTAGATTACGTTTCTAAATGGGTAGAAGCAGTAGCCACTAGGACCAATGACCACAAGGTGGTGTTGAAATTCCTCCAAGAGAACATTTTCTCTAGGTTTGGGTTTCCAAGGGCCATCATCAGTGATGGAGGGTCACATTTTAATAATCGACCCTTTGCAACTTTAGTAGCTAAATATTCTATCACTCACAAGGTTGTAACCCCATATCATCCTCAGACTAGCGGGCAAGTGGAGGTTTCAAATAGGGAAATTAAGCATATCCTAGAAAAAACTGTCAGGCCTGATCGTAAGGATTGGTCATTGCGCTTAACTGACGCATTGTGGGCCTATAGGACTGCATTTAAAACCCCTATTGGTATGTCTCCGTACCGTTTAGTCTATGGCAAACCGTGTCATCTCCCTGTCGAATTAGAGCATAAAGCACTTTGGGCCATTAGGAAATTTAATTTTGAAATGAAGGAAGCGGGTTCTCACCGCAAGCTTCAATTAAATGAGCTCGAAGAGATTAGGAATGAGGCTTACGAAAGTTCCAAAATTTCTAAAGCCAAAATGAAAGAGTTTCATGACAGACACATCACTAGAAAATCTTTTGAACCAAATCAGAAGGTGTGGCTGTTTAACTCTAAATTAAGGCTATTTCCTGGTAAGCTTAGATCTCGCTGGGATGGACCTTTTGTGGTGACTAGAGTTACTCCTCACGGTGCTGTGGAAATTCAAAATCCTCGAACTGGTTTGTCCTTCTCTGTGAATGGACAAAGACTTAAGCCGTATATTGAGGGTATAACCGATAGTGAGGGCATTAAGGATGGTTTGGTAATTGAGTCTGTCAGTTTGAAAGACCCAGCTTATCATTTTTGACTAAATGTGGAATTTCACGTCTGGCTGAAGACGTTAAACTTAGTCCCCCCCACCCTTTCCCCTTGATCTTACACACTCGTCTAGTCGTAGCATTCTGTCAACATTGAGGACAATGTCTATTTCTAGTTGGGGAGGGTTTGTATAGTCTCTTTCTTTTGATTGATTTTCTTTTCTATTATTGATTTATATCTTCATTTAAATTGTTATATATATAAAAATAAATTATTGTTTCTCATGTACATATTATACCATTGATTTGTATAGTGATTATTTGTATAAGATTTGATAAATAAATACGTGGTAAACTGTGAGTTTATTCTTCATTTATATCGTATCTAGTTGTCTATTTTCGATACATTAATTGTAACTTTACTATGATTAGCTTGTATTCAATCTTACACATGCACGAACTTGGTTTAATCTTCATACTTGGCAATTAGAATACCTGATAAAAACCTGTATAAAGTGGAGACTTGCGACAAATAATGCAAATTTTGAACCATTCGATCATTTGTGGGACTCAAATATTCATCATGTCAGTGCAATCCTTGGTTATTGCTTATCTGTATATCTTGCGTAGATGCTTAATTCATGTGTATTTTAGAATGAAAATATCTGGATAATTAGTTGAGAATATTGTGCAAAATTTTGAAAAATGATTTAAGGCCATTTTCTTCGAGTCTTTGTGTCGTGTATATTATTTCTAGAGTATAAGACCCCCGTAGTACCCTATTTCGAGCTTCAAAGTTGCCAATTCATTTGATAAACGTAGCAGCCTTGGGTATCTAGAGAGTTTAGTGTAAATAGAGTGGTATAATTTTTTTTTGTTGAACAAGTTTTTCCATTTTAATTTAAAAAAAAAAAAAAAAAAGATAAAAAAAGATAAAAAAAAAAAGAAAAGTAGAAGAAAAAAAAAATTAAAGAAAAAGAAAAATCGTACTCACATGACTCGAGATTTTGAGAGTTATACAGTGACGGAGGAAGGGTTGAAGAAATTACCGACCCGGCGAGCTCCGAAACTCTGGCATGAGGTACTCGCGGCAAAGAATTTCAATGTCGAGCGCTATGTGGATTTGAAAGCCTTCAAATACAAAGGCCTGCTCATATAGACACTGACAGACAGACGCCTCCGCACCTGGCTGAGGAAGGGTGCGAGCTACAAGCCCAATGTGGTTCGTTAGTTCTACACCTCAGCTAGCATTGCAGAGGACCATGCGGGCTGATGTTGAGATGAGAGATGATGCACAGTCATGCGATTGGGTTATTTTTTTTTTTTTTTTGAGTTTTAGTTATCTATTTGGTTAGAGTTTTTAAGTTGTTATGGGTTAGTGTAGGGTTATAGGATGGTTTAGGGTAGCAACCTTGAACATATATATCAACCATCCTAATTTTGCAGTCTCAATTTCTTCTGTTACAACCAAATACATTACAAGCTTATAAAGACCTTTTTGATTTTAAAAATATTGTGCATTATTCTCTTGTGATTACTTGTTTATTTAAGTTTTATTTATGTATGAACTGCATCTCTGCATATATAACTTCGTTATTTCATCTCTCATTGGTTATTAATTAGAGCTTAATGTATAAGTTTTATACTTGTATATTTCCATTTGGGAACTCTGGGTTACTAACCTTTTCAGAGTGAACATCTTTTGCGAGTGACCAACAGTGAGGATTTGAAGTTGAATCTTATTAAGGGTTAATTCTCGTACTCTTATTGTAATATTTTGATTTTATCAAGTTCATCCTCACTACACATTGAACACTTGCTAATTTCCTGTTAAAGATAGCATTTCTTGTATCTTAAATTTTCAATTACGAATATTGATATATCTGTGGATGAAACTCTTACTGTGTACATAGTATAGTTTAAAATTATTTCTCAAATAATTCTTTTATTTATTTATGTTTGTGGGTATCATTTCTGCAAACTCTCACGAGACTACACTCGTCCACTTAGGGTGACCTAGTGGTTTAAAAGGCTTGTTGCATATGCCAAATGCAATCGCGTTTCCCTGCGAAAGTGGCTTTTCAAATTATAGTTTTAAATCTGCATCATGTTTAGTATAGCTATTTGCTAAGAGACTAGCAAAACCTAAGTTGGGGAGTGTGATTGAACCACAATCATACCTTCAAACTATGGTATTACTGTGTTCTCTTATATAAATAATTGTATAATAAATATTGTTTTGCATAAAGATCTGTACAAATGGGTTAAATTCTCTGTTTCAAGAAATCTGTGCAGATTGTATAAATTAAAGTCGTCGCCTATGAAGCCGTGATGATCATCTTGAATTAATGAGCATTCAGAAGATATCCAAAGCAACCGGTTGAAGTACGAAAGATCATACGAAGAATCGCTGCAAAATTACAAGGAAAGTGCCACATGTCTATCGATAGCCATGATGCGCTATCGATAGAGGCGAGGCGGCTGATGCACTATCAATAGCCATGATGCGATATCGATAGCCATGATGCGCTATCGATAGAGATGATGCGCTATCGATAGAGGTGAGGCGGCTGAGGGCTTCTCTTGATATTTTGAGATATTTTCAAGGGCAATATCGTCCTTTGCACTTTCCTTCTA
>JAESVK010000479.1:2100017-2126367 GCA_017140935.1 Hamamelis virginiana | reverse complement strand
ATACTAACGTATTCAAATAATACTATTGCACAACCGATATGAATATAATCACAGAAAACATTCATATGAAAGGATAAAAGATTCATTAAAGAGCGGATTGCATAGAACGGCAATCTCTCAAAGTTGTACAATTATCATAACCTATTATAAAACCTTGAACCTTAATCAATACATAATCAAACCACTAACCAAGCTTCATCTACACCCAAGGAGAAGAGTTTAGCTGCTCATAATCGGGGCTGAATCACCGGAGGTCTTCGTTCCTTCCATGTGCAGCCAATATCTCCGTTGAATGGTATGAGAATGATGAAAGCAAATATCACAGATGTTTTTCCTGAGTCTGGGATGAAAGACGATGCTCTTTAGGTCTCCCATTATGTCTTTAAATAGTGCCCAACCCCTTTTTTCCCGAGCTCTGCCGAATCTAGCCAATTCCTATTTGCTAAAAAGGAATTTTAAGCACTTTAGGAAACTGCCCGCTCAAACCTATCGATAGGCCTGGAGCCCTATCGATAGCCCTATCGATAGGCCTATCGATAGGCCTAGAGACCTATCGATAGGTGATGTGTGCAGATGCTAGAAAACTGCATATTTCTTCAATTTGAGAGCTTCCCTATCGATAGGGCTGGTAGCCTATCGATAGGCTTGGGTATGTTTTGCATAAAAACCTTGGGTTCTCTGCTTTTCACGCTCGGCGTTCATCCTGGCATGCTACATTTGCTCCCATGCATCCATGTGCTCTCTTTGGGTTGTTGATTTTGGTCTTTCTGAGGGAGTTTAACCTATACAAGATAAAAAACATACATAAGGATAAAAACCCATTAAATCAAGGTACTTACAGTGTAAAACTCCCGATGTTAGCCTCGAATGCTTTAAAACGAAGCTTGATTGTGGAACAATCAAGCGGATCCTTTGAAATATCTACTTCAACAACCAATACTTTCAGGAAAGCTGGCTAAATGGAGTCTAAAGCTTACTCAATTTGATCTGCGATGCAAAAATCAAAAAGCAATTTAAGGGCAAGCGATTGCAGATCTTTTGGTGGAAAATCTATGTTCTGATGATTACTTGATCTCTGATGAATTGAAAGATGAACATGTTTTCAATATCTTAAAAACTTGGATTCTTCATTTTGATGCTACTCCTGCAAGAAAATCTCTTAAACTAACAGATGGATCGACAATTGATGGAGGAATTGGGCTAGTCTACCGGAATCCTGAAGGACAAACCATTACTTTCGCCTTCAAAACCACCTTTGTCACTACTAATAATATTGCGGAATATGAAGCTTTACTCTTGGGACTTTTCTTAGCACAATCCGTGGGTATAACTGATCATCAAGTTTTTGGAGACTCAATGTTGGTTATTTCACAATTAAAAGGAGATTTTCAAGTACGAGAAACTCATTTGATACCATATTTCACCAAAGCGTTTCCACAAAGTTGAGTTACATCATGTTAATAGATCACAAAATAGTCATGCAGATTCATTGGCTACTATTGCTTCCAAGATACAGATGGATGATTATTAATTACAAGCACAAGTAGCAGTTATCAAAAGAAATGGTCCTCTAGAATTATCTATTTTGGAATTTAGTGAAGAGAAAAAAGAAGTTAATGAAATACAATCTAGTCTTTCAACTTTATCTGTAGAAGATTGGTATCAACCAATAATTGATTATCTAGCTAAAGGTGTGTTACCGCAAGACAGAAATTCTGCAAAGAGTATTTGACAGCAAGGTGTTCAATATATTTACTTGCATGGATTTCTTTACAAACGAGATTTCAATCGAATGTTTTTGCGATATGTTTCTATTGTTGAAGCTCAGAACCTTATGCAAAAAATTCATTCTGGTACTTGTGAAGAACATGCGGGAGCTATTCGTCTACATAAACAAATATCTCGTATAGGATATTATTGGCCAACCATGGCTAAAGATTGTACGGATTTTGCAAGAAGGTGTCATTTGTGTCAAATACATGCAAATATTCAGTAACAGCCAGCTCATGTACTTTGTCTAATTAAATCTTATTGGCCTTTTCAACGCTGGGGACTTGATTTGGTTGGAAAGATTAACCCATCCTCTAGTAAAAATCATGTATGGATTTTAGTGGCAACTGAATATTTTAGTAAATGGGTTGAAGTTGTTCCTTTGCGGAAAGCTACTTCCGTAGCTATATCCTTATTTATTCAAGAAAATATCATTGCCCGTTTTGGATTACCACAGATATTGGTAACTGATCATGGTACTCAATTTTAAACAAAAGTGAATGATTTATGCCAGAAGTTCAATATCTTTCATGCACAATCAACAACATATTACCCAGAAGGAAATGGTCAAGCAGAAGAGACAAACACGACTTTATTGAAGATTTTGAAGAAAACAGTTAAACGGTCACAAAAAGATTGGCATGAGAAATTGATTACTGCTTTATGGGCATACAGAACTGGAGTCCGTACAGCAACAGGAGAAACCCCATTTGCTATTGTATATGGGACAGAAGCAATTGTTCCCGCAGAATTATTGATAGCCTCTCCTAGGCTCCTTGCCTCAACAGAAGTTCCCGCAGAATCAATGGATTATGCTCAGATGAGAATTGATGATTTACTCATTTTAGAAGAAAAGAGGATGAAAACGGTGGGGAAATTACACATTTATGCTAAACAAATGGCTAGAGCATATGATAAAAATGTTCATGAGAAAACCTTTACAGTTGGAGATATTGTGCTCAAAATGCAAGACAGTATCAGAGAAAAAATGGGTAGTACCAAATTTCATGCCAATTATGAGACTCAACCATATGTCATTACTAGAGCCTATGCTACTGGGTATTATAGATTAATTTCTCATGATGGGATAGAGTTAAAGGAATCAAAAAATGGAAAATGGTTGAAAATGTATTTCCCTTAATGACAAAATATACATTACATCAATTATGTTCTTCATGAATGCATTATGTTTTCAACTTTTAAATCCTAAACATTTCATTTGCCTTTCCAAAAGATGTTTTTGTGACCGTACTCGATTTATGGCTTTCTTTGACATTTCTTCCCCCATCTGAGTTGTTGCGATAACCTGATTTATCCTTTGTTGTTGCCCAACCACATCTTTTGCAGCTTCTCTTTGTTGTTGAAGTATTTCTGCTCTCTGTTCTAATTGTACTTTCTGTGATGTTAAGAGAGCAATTTGTTCATTCACATGGATTAGTTCTTGTTGAACAATTTTACTCTCTTCTGTACATTTACCATATATCTCCATTTGAGGTACAATTTCAGCATACTCCCTCTCGACTTGTTCTTTTCTTACACTCTTCTCAGATAACATAATCAGATGATCTTGTTCTTCTACTTCAAGTTGCTTGAACTGAAAAACAGTATCCAAGAAAGGATCTATCAATTGAGTATCAAAGCCGTAGTCTCGCAAGATGTCTTGACTGTTCTTTTGATCTCTTAATTGTCTTACTGATTGATTGCACAAATCTTCTATATTCATACAGAGAGAAATCAACATTTGCGTCAGCTCCAGAGCCTTCTTCTGTTTCTCTTCAGGGGACTGCTCATTTTCAAAACTGAAAGATGATGGATTATGTGGATACAGTGATAAGAACCAGGAGAATAATCTATACGCTTTCTCCATTATCACTGAAGGAATTGTCACACTTGGAGCTATTATCTCTAATTGTTCATCGTTGAATAATCCATTTGTCTTCAATTCTGCAAATATTTTGGAATGCCTTGTCATCAAGTTCTCTATCTCAAGATTATTTACAGTTATATGTATGATAGTCGAATCCACAAAATCAGTGGCGAGAACTAATGAAGTACTTGGTGATATTTCTAGAATACTTGGATTCACTGTCATTGCTGGTGTAAATGAGGTCTCTAGTAATGGAATATCAAGTTCTGGCGTTACTTGTTTAGGATCCTCTATCCTTGATACAGGGGACTCTCGATCAGATATCACAAGAGTAATTTCTTGACTGCCCGGATTAACAGGATCAGATATCACTATTGGGGTTTCAGGCACAGTAATTGGAATTTGCATAGCTGTCACAGCAACATCAGCTACTGGTTTCTTCATTTCTTCACTTGAAGATCCTTTTACTTTCTTGCTCACCTGAGAAGTCTTCTTACTACTTTCTTTCCTTTTGAGCACAACAACTGGGGTTTGAGTAACAGTAATAACAAGATCTATTTTCAGTTTTTCTGATTCTTCAATCACAATCTCTTTCATCTTCTTTCTTGATTGCGGCACACCTTCCAAACTTTCTTTCTTCTTTTGCGAAGTAGCATTTTTGGATATGGAAATGAGTGTTGCTTGTTTTGGAATAGATTCTTGAGCATTATGAACTTCAGTCTCTGCATATCAAATGACTAATGATTGAATGTTCCAATGAAGAAAAATAATAAGAAGTCAAGGATTGAGAAGTTACCTTTTTCTAGGACAATTTCTTGTGCTGCTGAAGAATCTAGTTCATATATTTTCTCGCTTGGATTCAAATCTGAAACAGAACCAAACCAAGTTGCTTCTTCTACACTCTCCACACTTTGCAGCAAATAATGTTGTTCAATTTCTTCAAAAGGCTGTTGACTTGCACTTTCATTGAGATTTATGGGCAGCGATAACCTTGGAGAAATTGTTTTGAAATATTTCAAATCCATACTTGCCTTCTGGATTTCAATCCACCACTGTTTATATTGGCCTTCACACAATCCTTCTTTCTTTCGGCCAGGGATAAAACTTTTACGTCCAATATGTACAAAATTAAAATATTCAGCTGCTTCTTTCACAAATTGGACAGTCTTTAATCGGAATGGAACAGCCTGAATGAGACCAAACTGTCTTGCCACTCTATCCGGCCTATATCTGAACATCACTGGTTCTTTGTCCCAAACTGTTTGACGAGGTATTTTATACTCTGGAACTCCGAACAAATACCCTGCTGCTAATGTTCGTATGACTCCCAGATACTGTTCATCGATCCTACCATGTGTTTGACCATATAATTTTGCAGACGTTTGAGTAAAGGAAGGCCACCAATTTTCATACTTATCATACACAACTCTCCACTTTATCTCAGATGAATCATTCAACACTCGCAAACATGCTTGAACAGATTTTCCTACAGGCTTTGCATTATGAAATACTTGGACACTTCCTTGACGAGCAAGATCCACTATAGGAATATTTCCAATAGGACTCAGCGAATGGAACCGCCACCACACAAATATTTGTGTAAGCCAAAATGGACCGTAAACTGCATTATCCTTCCTACTTATTACCCCTGTTGCAATTTTGGAATATTGTTGAAAACCTAAATACAGTTGAGTAGTTCCCAAAGAAGCCTAGCAAATTGATTTTCTGCATTTCATCCTACAAATAATGGGCCACATGTCTTTTACTGCCGGCCTCCCCGCTCTTGTTGGAATGGTGAGGAATATGCTCAGATACATCCACACCATTACTAATCTGTACAACTCTGAAGTATATTGCTGGTATGTTGTGATGACATTGGAACATGTATGTTTATCTCGGATTGTTGGATATCTTTGATTCAAATCCAGATACACACTCTCAAGATCAGAGAAAACCTTATTTTCCTCTTTTGATAGTTCTGCCCAATATGCTGAGTCATACCCAAATTCCAAACGTCCGATATTTTTTGCATCTTCCGGTGTGAAGGCAAACTCTCCATGAATACCCATAAAAGTGTTGGTCTCTGGGTTGAACAATTGCCCTGATGCACTCAACAAATTTTCATCAAGATTAATGTTATACGTGCTTACCAAAATTGCATCATATAACCCCCATTCCTGGAAATCTTTTACTGCTATTGGGTTTTTAAGCATTTCTTCTACCCACACCTTCCAAGTGGTGGGTATAGGGTTTGTGTTCACCTTCCAGTTCATCTTTGGGATTTTATTTGGCCGAAATATGGGAATATCATCTTGTTCAACCACAAAATACTCTCTACACTTTTCTCCATAACCCTCAATCATATGCTTCCCATCCACGATTATGGGTTCCAAAATGTGCCCTGGACCATTTCTCCACTCACAAACCAGAGTTTCATTCCTTTCTTCTCATTCCCGTGTATATCGGTTCACTAATCTCATTTTCTGCATCATTTTCTTCTCTGAGGGTTTGAAAGAAGAAGATGATGCCATGGTTTGTTCTTAGATCTTCTTACAAATAAGTTTCGATCAGAGTATTCGATGGAAAAACAAAGTTCGATTCCTTCTTTTTCCCCCTTCTTTCTCAAACTCTATTTATATTTCATTACTTTACATAAAGAAAAATGGTGACGTTTTCATCTTCATAAATTTTCTTCCCTCGTTCTTACATCCTATACAGGACATCATTTTCTCCTTCCCGCATATCTTTTTCTTTTCCTTTCGAAATTTCCACCGCTTAATACGATGCCGTTTTGTCGCCTCCGCAAATCTTTTACTCAATGCAAATACTTAACTATACGCTATAGTTTCAATCTTTCCGCAACACTTATCTTTCCGCAACACTTCTATATCCTTAACGATGTCGTTTTACTAACTCCGCATCACATATTCTTTTCTTTTATACTTATTTCCCAAGTCCCTTTCTTTATTTCCTCCTTTATGGCAAATGATTGATCATATTATTTTTGTGCCAACCTAGTTGGGATAATTCATACTCTGAATGATGCCTATTTTCTTTCATCTTTCACTTTCATTTTCCAAATTCACATCTCCATATATCTATATTCATCCATTGTTATAATACCCATATTTCCATAACCCTATTCATTCTATCTCATATTTCTTTATATATATATATATATATATATATATATATATATATATATATATATACATATATCTCTTTCTGCAATACTCACATTTCTTATCCTCAAACACACAAAAAATATATTAAAAAAAAAAAACAAAAACAAACTTCTTTCATTCATATTATCTTTATCTGATAAATACATTTTCTATCCCCTTATATACATCTCTTCTTCTATATCCTTACACTTTATACCCCAATATTCGCAAGAAGATTTTCAATCTGTTCAAATTTTTTCTCAACTGATTCAATGTCTTTATATGTATTATCTCCTCTTCCCGCAACTCTGTCAATAATTCTTTTCCATTACACCCATCTGGAATTTTCATTCCCTCTTGAGCTTTGTATAATCTGTCATATTCCTCTAAAATATCCTTTGCCATCTCCGTTGTCGTCTATGACAGAGTCTGCACCTCCCTCGTCCCCTGTAACCATTCCCTGAATTGTTGTCGCTGTCTTAATTCATAATAATCTCTTTTCGCATCAGTTCACCCTCATACACCCTTACTTCCTCTTCTGCTATCCTATACTCCTCCACTATTTCAAATACTTTGTTTAAGCAGATAAACCCAATACCATCTTCCAAAAACTCTTCTATTTCAATCCTTTTTGCTGTAAACTTTTCCTCTGGAAATTCCAAGAAATTAAAATATTCCAGAACTGTTCCCACCACTACTGTTACCATCTCCAAAATGTCTGCTTGTGCTTTCTCCCCATCAATATTTGTATTCATCTCATTTTCCCATCTTCTCCAATTCATCCTTACCAGAGGGTTCATATACTGCATCATTAATGGATTTTGGATATATGCAACTTTTAATCGTTCATCTGGGCATAGCATAGGATACCTAACATTCCCTCTAATCCATTCTGATGTTATTACCCTCCATATAGTTTTCATTCCCTTCTTCACTGGTTGATAAAAATCTATCATTCCGGGAGTAACTTCTAGTGCTCCCTTCTCCTCTTCATCTATTCCTATTCAATATTATTGACTATTAGTATTACAAAAAAGAAGAAGAAAAAAGAGAGCTACAGTCTACAACACAAAAAAGGGGGCTACAGTTTGCATCAACAACAACAAAAAAATAGTTACAATACATATTCGGTACATTTTTCCTGCCCTTTGTACACTTCCCAAACTACACATACAATGATATAACCCTATCCATATTCCTATACTTACTTCTCCACACATTTTTTTATACCCTCCCATATATACCTATATCCCACTGGATGGTGTTAAATTCTTTGAAGACACTTTACTATTTCTGAAATCTCTGCTCATCCAAGGAGATATACGAGAGCAAATGAAACCACATCAAATGATGCAATTTCCCTGCTCTACCAAGTCATATGAAGAGGATGAAACTCCAACAGTCGTTGGGTTCCCCCTCATCCCATGTCAGGTTTGATATGTTGGTCCCTTACAGCACCAACCATATCCCTTACTCTCATCAGGTTTGAAATGTTGGTTTCTTGGTTATCTATTATTAAACATCCATTTATACCTTGTGGGAAATCTTGTGCACTATCTTCCCTCATCGCTCTCAACTCTCTTTTTCTATCTTTTTTCTTTTTCTCTTTGGCTTCCGCCGTTATCGGTGTGTTCCTTTCTTCACTGGTCTGACCTCCCCTTTCCCCTCTCCGCATACCGCCGAGTTGAAGAACTGCTTCCGTCCTTCTCTGCTTCGGCTTTTTCTTCTCTTCCCGCATAATTCATTTGCCTTTATCCGCCATTATTTCCTCTGCTTTTCTTTTCTTTTCTTCTTTCTCATTTTTCTTTACCCTATTTTTCCTTTTATAAGCTACCCACGAGGTTCCTCCTACACTAGAACGCTGTCCTCCACCAATCATACACGTCGTTTCCGACGACTGCCTACTGTCCCCAACGTCCTTTCACCTGCCATTTTTCTTTTTCCCATATCCCCTCATTATTTCTTTTCGTCGACCTTTTCAATTCCTGTTATTTACTTTGTTTATTTTCTTTTTGTTGATTTTTCAGGTTTTTTTCTTTTTCCACTTATTCTTCTATTTCTTCTTTACATTTTTTTATACAGTGTGTTGATAATAATTTGGATTCCACATTAAAATTTTTTGACTTTACCATAATCCATTTTATTTGCTCTGTATTTGGCCTCTTTTCTTTTTCTTACACCTTATTACTATTCATATTTTCTTCAAATTCTTGTATCAACTTTAAAGACACTACATTCTAATACAAAATTTTGAATATTAATTTCCTCATTTATAATTCTAGATGAACTTATTTGACTTTCTAATTTTGCTTTTCCTGTTGTTTTAACCGTTCTTTTTCCTGGAATTATATTATATATCTATATTCTTATTTACATATATATATTGCCTATATATCTATATTATATACTATATTTTTTATTGGCTTTTCAACAGCCATGTTGTTTGATATTCTCCCGGTTCCACTTTTTCATTTCGCAGCAGCCCCTTTGTCCTTTTTGTCTTGGCAGGTCTCCTACGAGGGGACTTTATTGTTAGATGGTCAAAGTGGTCAAAAAAGATTGAGAGGATACATATTTTTAGTCATCAGAATTGATGCAGCTAATACTGATGCGGGGAGAATAAAGTTATATAGTGCGAAATTGATAAATGGCATTATGGCAATAAATTGTATTTTTTTGGATATTTTTGTAATCTCATATTTTATTATTAGTCACGTGTTATGTCTTTGTCACAGATCTAATGATTATAAGTGAAATTTTGTTATAGAATTTCACTATAAAAAGGAGTGAAGTACATGTAATAAGCATCGGTCTTTTATTACTCCAAGAGAATGTTTCCCGATTTCTATAAGTTCTAGAGAGAGAAAGTGGGAATATTCTAAAAGTGTGTAAGAAAGTCCAGTGTTACTTCTTGATTTTTGTAAGTATGAATATCTTATTGTTATCAATAAAGTTTATTTATTCTTTATAAATTTAGAATCCGAATTTGTCTAAAGCATCAACCAGTGATATATATATATATATATATATATATATATATATATATATATATACAGTCATTCTATTATAAGGCCGGCCTTGCATAAGGTTATGCAAGGTCGGCTCCATATCTCCAATTTTAGAAGACCGTTCGTAAAACTGACCATTGGATTAGATGCTCCCCCTCTGTATGTCATGCCTGCAAAAAATCACAGTGATCCAACGGTTGGTTTTTGAAATAACTGACGTTAAAAAAAATGGTGATTTTTTGAAGAACAAATATGTTGCATATTTTCACAATGCCATATTTCAAAAACCAACCGTTGGATTACTGTGAGTTTTTGCAGGCATAACATACAGAGGGGAAGCATCTAATCCAACGGTCAATTTTACGAACTGTCTTCTAAAATTGAAGATATGGAGCCGACCTTGCATAACCTTATGCAAGGCCGGCCTTATAATAGAATGACTGTATATATATATATATATATATATAATCATATCTTTCTCGAAATGTCACCTCCCTTGGAACTGGAAATGGTTGTGATAGGACCATTACCACTGCATGTTCCTCGGGATCCGATTCCGATCTAACCAGCAATCATATCGAAGGTGACACTAGTTTATTTTGTTTTTATTATATTTTAACTTCTTGTTATTGTTTATTTGCTTATAAGTTGTTAGGATTAATTAACATGATCTGTCTCCCTAAAAAGTCCTCTTAGTTGAGGCATTCGAACCTTATTATCTGATTTTCACCACATCGAGGGATTCGAACAACCTTGCAGTGGTTCGAACTTCTGGAAATTTTAAATTGGATCAACAGGTTCTAATTATATTTAGTGTGGAATGTATTAAAAGAACAAAAAAAGCAATTTAATTTATGCCACAAAAAGGGGCGATTTTTTAAATAAGGTCAGAAACCGTTCTCATATATGGATTATTCAAAAATGGTTGCAAACAGTTTTTGTATGTTGAGTTTTTGAACACGGTTTTAAACCGTTTTCTTATATATATACAGTTTTCGACAACAGTTTAAAACCGTTTTCATATGAACAATCTTTTAAAAGGGTCGGAAACTGTTTTTGTAGGTGATATATTTGAAAATGGTTCAAAACCGGTTTTGTATGTGACATATTTGAAAACAGTTCAAAGCCGTTTTTGTATATATAGGAATGAAAACGGTTCAAAACCGTTTTTGAAGGGGTACTACCTTATGATAACACACGCCTATAGAACGGTTCCAGAACCGTTTTCAAAAGGTTTGAAAACGGTTTAAAACAGTTTTCGTAGGGTTTTTTGGGGAGAGAGAGAGTGAGAGAGAGAGAGGCGTGGCAGGTGGGGGTGGGGTGCGACCCATTTTGAATTTTGAAATTTAAAATGGTAGATGAGAGAGAATAGAGAAAAGTGAAAATTAAAAGAAAAGAAGAGAGAAAAGAAAGGAGGTTATGCCATGTCAGCTTTTTAAGAAGGGCTTGGTACATATTATAGTATTATATATATAGTACTAGTAGAAGCCCCGGACGATGCGCGAGAGTGAACAAAAAAAGGAGTATAGGAACTAATTAGAAAATATTAAAATTTTATAAATCATTTGACTAATTTTAATTTTATTTGTTATTTAGTACAATTTTTTTTTTTTTTAATTTGTCCACTGTTATATCGAAAATAATGTATAAACTCCTGGCAATGCCCAGGTTTATGATCCTTTAATGAACATGAGCTTTGGCTTAATGATTCATGTCTATTTTTTGCAAGGGATGGGTTCTAGTCCTTATGGATGAGAACTAACCCATTTGTTATTTCCCTTCCTATTAATAATTAATCACTAACCTTATTAATGAATATCAATTGGCAAAAAAAAAAAAAAAAAAAAATCGGTCAAACTTTTTTAAAAATAAAGTAAGCATTGAGCCGGTAAATAATTGTAGGATACATATTTTAAAAAAATTGACCGCTGAATTAAATACACTTCATAAATACACTTCAAAAATCATATTGATCCGATGTCAACATTTCAAAATATAGTCTGTGAAAAATTGTGACTACCGAAAACTATTACAGTTTTACTTAGTGACATTTATATGAATCCAATTGTTGGATCACTATGATTTATGGCATGCACGACAAAAATAAGGATATTATTTAATCAAATTAACAATTAATTAACTATCCACCCTACTAATGTATATCGGTGGACAAAAAAAAAGAAGATAAAAGATAAAAGAAGAAGCTATCATCTACCTTCTAATCATTAAACACCCATTAAATGCTAATTATTAATCCTATTGGTTAATGCTAGTTAAAAAGGATAAAAAAAAAAATGATACTCAAATCACCTGTCTTTACAAATAAACTTACTTGAAATCAATTGACGATTGTTAATTATACAATCCCGATCCTGCAATCAATATTTGCTTATTTCAGGTATGTTGAAAAACCGACTGTTGAATTAGATAATCTTTTTATGCATGTCATGTCTACCAAAATATAAATTATGAACAACCATAACCGTTAAAAATTATTACAATTTTCTCAGTAACATAAAAATTCTGATTGCTGAAAACTATTACGGTTTTACTCAGTGAGATTTCTATTAAACCAACCCCTAGAAATATCGCTGTGATTTTTGGCATACACGACATACATAAGGATATTTATCTATTAATCCAATTAACAATTAATTGACCATCAATCATACTAATGTATATTGCTTGGAAAAAAAAAAAGAAAGCTAGATTCTTATATGCTTGCCCGTTATAAGTGTTGTTCAATTCCAAGCGTAGGATCTACCTGTTGCAAGCATAGTAATTCATGGGAGTACCCATGGTCATATCCACAGGAATAGGGAGTCGAGAAAGATTACAAACTCCTTTGAAGATTGCTCAGAATCGAGAAAAAGAAAATCAAATCATGTGGTTGGATTTGAGAGTTGTTTATACTAAATGCATAAAAGTTAAAGAATATTAAAATAATGAAAGTAAAGAACTGGGATTTAGAGTTTAACTTGCCCACATCCTTGGTTCTAATTTCTCACACTTGTTTTACTCATCCAAATACATTGAACAATGGTCTGGATGAGATATTCAGCAATGAAACCCAAACATTTACACACTCAGATTACATTAAAGAATGGTCTGAGCGGAGGATTTTGCAATAAAAATCATCCCTCTTGAAGATTATAGGATATTAATGATAAACATTCATTTGAACATTTTAACAAACACTCGAAATTTTTTTAGCGCTAAGAACCACTTGTGCCAAGAAACCCTATCTACAGATGGTAAAAGCTAGCCAATCCTTGTGGATCTGAACAAATACAATGTTATCATCAATATCCAAATCTATCAAGCTAGGCATTAGTGTGAAAAATCATTTACATTGGATGTGAGTCAAGAATCCCCCATCAATCCCAACTGTTTAAGCTTAACTACCCATAGAATTGAAAGTACGCAGATTAAATGAAAAATAAATTGAAGACTTTTACTTGAAATTGAAAACTATGAAAATGAAATGCATAAACTAAAATTTAAACAAAGGTGTTCTAATACATAGAAATTAAACCATAAAATGAAATTACAATGAAAATAAACTAATAACTAATTAAACAATTCTGTAGAAATTAAAAGAAATTAAGAAGGATGGAAAAGAAAAAGAAAAAGAAAATTCCTAAACTAAGTTAAGCTAAAAGAAAAAGAAAGCAAGAGTGGAGGAGAGAGGCGTGAGAGAGGAGAGGAGTCCAGGAGCACATGCTTTGCTTATAAATATCAATGAAACAAAATGACCAAAATGCCCCTCTTGAAGCTTGCTTAATGGCTAAGCATTCTCCCACTACCGATAGTGCGAATTGTCACTATCGGTAGTAGTGCAATTTTGGACAAAATGAGATTGGATGTATGCTAGCATTAACTATAGTCCAAAAATTCGTTATCGATAAAGGGTTGCTGCTGGATTTGATGGGCTCAAAATTTTCTTAGAGCATTACCTATAATGCTTAAGCTACTAAAGATAATGAATATATGTTCGGTAAAATGCCGCGACTTCAAACGCTTGTATCTTTCTTGTCCGGAGTCGGATTTGGACGTTCTTTATATCGTTAGAAACCTTGAGAAGTCTTATTTCCAACCATGGTAGTCTCATAGTCTGATTCAATCTGGAGAAAATCAGTTTTTAGAATTACTCCGATTGGTTGCATTTTGCACTTCTTGACTTCATTTGCCCATATCTCCCAAATCGTTTGGAATTTAGCTTTGAAATTTGATATGTGGAATCTAGGCACATTTAAAAGTATGTCATAAAAGTTCCATGACTTTTGAACACTTCCAAGGCTTGAATCCAAGCTCTCTCTTTACATGCAAAAGCATCCACTTTAAGGCATTTTACATACAAAACGACAAAAACAATAAAAACTATTATAACTATATATTCACTAATATAATGGCTAAAGTATGCACATTATGGTGGGAATAATGCAATAAAAATATGCAAATACATGATGCAATCACTCTACCTTTTAATCATTAAACACCCATTAAATGCTAATTATTATTTTTCTTGGTTAATGCTAGATAAAAAGGGTATAAAAAAAAACAAAAACAAAATTGATACCTTAATGTCCTACCTTTGCAAATACACTTTTTTTTAATTGAAATCAATTGAAGATGATTAAATATGCAATCATGATCCTGTAGTTAGTATATGCTTACTTTAGATAAAGTAAGCATATGGATATTAGCAGAAATGATTCATTAAGACCGGTCCTTAAATTAACTTAAGGAACAATCACCATTAAGATAGATATTTTGAAAAATCAACCATTGAGTTAGATAATCTTTTTATATATGTATATCACGTTTGCCAAAATATAAACTATGAAGAACTATAACCACTAAAGATTATTACAGTTTTTTCAGTGACATTTTTAGAAAATTGACCATCAGATTACTGTGATTTTTGGCATGCACGACATGCATAAGGGTGTTATCTAATCCAACAGTCAGTTTTTAAAAATATGTATATATACCACAATTACCAATGGGCTGCATACTAAAGTAAGCATATCCCAAAATTCCCAATCACAATTCATTGGTAGCCATCAAAACAAATAAATCCAAAAAAATACGGAGTATCAAAAAATAAAGAAATTCAAATACAATAATAAAAAAAAAAACATAAAATAAACAATGAGTAAATAGTGATTAGGAGAGAGAGAGGCGTGACCAATGAGGGGAGTGCGGTAAATAGTAATTATTAATTAAGGGGGTGAGAGAGAGAGAGAGGGGGGGTGGCAGTGGGGGGTCCGTTTTGAATTTTGAAAATTCAAAATGAGAGTGGAGAGTGGAGAGAGGAAAGAGAAAATTAAAAGAATAAAAGAGAGAGGAGAAAGAAGGTTACGCTAAGTCAGCTTTTTAAGGAGAGCTTGGTATATATTATAGTAATAAATAATAGATAATAGATAGTGTAGGTTGTGACTTTATCTTTGCGTGAAAATTAGTTAAGCCAAAAGTCAAAATGCGTCTCAACGCGTACAGGAAACAATAAATGAACATCAATAATTTTATCATGAAAATGCTACTTCATTACCTATTTCACCCTTTTTATAGACTCCATTTGCCGACATTAGAGGTCGGTGCAAGGTTGATTGAATATTCTAGAAATAAAAAGAATTAAGAAAAGGAGCAAAAACAATTTGGACAGAGTTCTATCTAAAATTGGTGGGGGTGGTGGAGAGATGTTTCTAGAGAGAGAAAAAAAAAGATAGAAGGAGAAAAATCTAGAGAGTGAGAGAGAAAGTAAGGAAAAAAAAGGATCTAGAAAGAGAGGTAGGCGGTACGTGCTGATTTTTAATAGGAGAGAAGACGGTGAGGATTAAGGGTGTTCAGACCGCCCTATTTGGTTGGTTTTAAATTTATATTGGTTTTCAACAGTTTTTGGGGGTGGGAAAACCGTATATATGGTTTGGTTCTTGGCAGGGGGTTTGAGAACCGACCGGTGCACCAAACCGGCTGAACTACATATACATTAATACACAATGTTTATAAGTAAACCCATAGAGCATTTAACAGGTTCATGCATAATGCATGCTTAATTGGTAGTGCCTAGTTAATATATATATCAGATTTGACTTGCTGTTTGTGGGCTTAAGGTTTAAGTAAAATTGTAAATTGTTACTATTTCAAAATCTGAATGCATCTTGGCATTTTGTCTTTGGTTTTTCTAGTCCTGATGATTATTACTCATGTGAAAAAATTAGGCTGAATGTAATGAGCAATGGCAATGGCATCCAAGAGCTTAAGAATGATGAAGGCTCATAAATAATAAACATTGTGGCAAAGAAAATTAGCTAGGTATCCCTCTTAAAGCAATCCTTGGGCAATCGGTAGAGGTGCATCACCAAAGTTCTTGAGATTTGGGTGACACAAATTTTTTTTTTTCCAAATTAGCGTCTATCAAAACCGATGATAGACCGACCGAATCAAGCCGAAAAACATCCCCTATTTTGGTTGGTTATTATGAGTAAGGATGTCAACGGGGTGGGTTTGGGATGGGTCACTCCTTCCCCAACCCCGTCCCATTTAAGAAACCCTCATCCCATTCCCGTCCCAAACCCGTGACGGGTCAGAAATGGGAATTCCAATCTCGTCCCAATTAAAAGATCCCTTCCCATTGCCGCCCCGTCCAGTCCCATTTACTATGGCGGGGCGGTATAAACGGGTTATACGAGTCAGCAAACTAGTAGAATCAACATATATATTCAATCATTTAAACTCAAAGATTGTTCTCATTTCAGCATCTATTATCATTTCAGCATATATATTCAATCAAATATATAGAGGGTTCATTGTCAAACAACCAAATTTCTTCAAACTCTATCAAGATATTTCAAATATATTAAATATATATTTGATAAAACCTTAGAAATTTCTTCAAATATATATAGAGAAGGATGCTGTGAGACCATACCGTGAATATAGAGCAACTGGCGATCGATGGAGATGGAGATAGAGATGGCTAGATAAAACCTTACATAAAATAATAATAATAATAATAATAATGTTACAAATATATATATATATACACCTCTACACCTAGGATTTCTCTTTGCTGCTCCTCTCTCTCTTGATCAGCCATTCTTGTTTGTTCCCTTTTCCCTGCTTATCTGATCGTCAGAAAACAAGGGAGATTATTCCTTGTTAATGATCAAGATTAATATATTTATCAAACCGCGTGTTTGTTAATCTCAATTCAATTGCGATTGGTGAGCACGGGTGTCGAACCACTGGGAAATATGTAGCTATAAAATGAGAAACTATTAGATTTAATTAAAGTGAAAGAATAGTGTCAAATTGTTTGGTGGTGGAAAGAGCTTCGATTGGGTTGAAGCGGAAAATGCTGATTTTAACAAATCATATTAAAACGCGATTAATTAGTGGAATAAGCGGAACTTGGGTGAGAAGTCCACTGAATATCAAATATGCAATTTAGTTATAAAATCTACGATATAGTAATTATGTATGGTGGTTCATCCAACTACAAGAAGGAATCCCCAAAAAGATGATGAATAACAGGACCGGCAGGCTTATCCTTGAAAAGGAATGGAATATCACTATCCACCTTAATTGGGGATAAAGCATGCGAGTTTGTTATTCACCCCAATAAGTAACATTGCATAATTATATAATTGCAATAACAGATATACAATTATATTATATTATATTTAGCGATAGTGTGCGGTAAACCTTCACAACTATGCAATCACATAATACAAATAAAGGGATGTTTATAAACTAGGAATGCATAAAGAATCCAACTTCATCCTCACCCAAGTTGGAGTATTAGTTACACATCAATGGAGGAGAATATCCTTTATCCATGACAAGCTCTAAGGGGTCACGGGATGGAAAAGTAAAATAAAGCAGAAAGTAAATGACTGAAGGAAATAAAGAAAATGTGACTGAAAGAAATAAGAAAAGGGCGTAAGTAAATAAAGAAAAGGGCTTAAGTAAATAAAGAAAATGACTGTAAAAGTAAAGAACAATTCTCAAGTGAGAATTGAGCCATGTATAAAAGGAAAATTGCAGAAATTAAAGTGCGGAAATTAAAGACTGAATAAGTAAAGACCAATTCTCAAATGAGAATTGAGCCATGCATAAAAGGAAAAATTGCAGAAAAGTAAATAACAGAATAAAAAGCAGAATTGAACTGTAAGATAAAGTCTATTGAAATTGAAGAGAAATGATCCAAAAGCAAAGTCTTGAACCCTCTTAAAGTCACATGAACACTTCTGTTTATAGACTGATTTACAAAAAGACCAAAATGCCCTTGAAATATCTCAAAATATCTAGAACAGCCCACAGCCGCCTCATGTCTATCGATAGCGAAGTTTGGCTATCGATAGAATTTCTATCGATAGCGAGACTTGGCTATCGATAGTCATGTTGGCGCTGGCTTGGAAAATGCAGGAATTCTTCTACAACCTTTCGCACTTCATCGCCTATCGCTGAACTTTTACGAAACGTTTATCACTGGTGTCGATAAGCAAGACTCCATGAGTGACGGCTTCGCACCTATAAATACTGTAAAACCTTTTATAAAAGAGAAATTAAGCAAGTTATACAGAATTTATACAAAACAGGATATTATTACGCAACTATTTATATAAGAGAGCATAGTAATACCATAGTTTGAAGGCATGATTGCGATACAATCATTATCTCTATCTCTCCTCAGCTCTTCGATAACATCTAGACTGCCTTAGTTAGCTACAGGACTCAGGGAATCCTTGCCTTAAGAAACCTACGCAATGCTTCGTTGTAGGCTAAAAGTAAAACAAATAAGAATGGCTGATCAAGAGAGAGAAGAGCAGTAAAGAGAAATCCCAAGTGTAGAGATATATATAAAATAGAGAGAGAGATATATGTTGGCCCAAGTATATACCTCTAGAGGGGGGTGAATAGAGGTATTGCAAACTTTAAAAATAATTACCAAATAAAAATTATGGTTCAATTAAATTCAGCGGAAGACAAAGTTTGAATCACAATATATCAATGATACAACAAGTATAAATTGAATAACAATTAATATAGCAAGTATATGAATTGAAATGCAAGAGTAGAGTAAGAGAGATTCAAACACAAGGATTAACGTGGTTCGGTCTCCGCCTACGTCCACGCCTCAAGAGCTCCGTCTTGAGGATTCCACAATTCACTATGGATCACTCCTTCAAGGTGGAGAAACCTTTACAAGTTGCCTTCTTTCAAAGGTGGAAGACACTCACCCACAATCTACTTTCAAGGTGGTAGATTCTCACCTACAAGGATTCACTCAACCCTTACAACTCACAAGATTACAAGATGAATAATGAGTACAATGAGAAAGCTCATTCAAGAGTAGATGATGTACAACAATAAAGCTCTCACTAGAATCTCTAAAAGATAAGAACTAATTTGGCTTAAGAGAGAATGATGAACCAAACTGATTAAATCACACAAGAAGATGTAAACTAAGTTGATATGTGTTTGTATGTGATCATTAGTTGATTCAAGACTCATAAAATGAGTATAAATAGGTTCCAAAACAAATATGGCCGTTGGGGGTCAAAATAGAGCCGTTTGGAGTGTTAAAACTAGCTGTTATTGAGCAGGGGGTCGATTAGTTGACTAGGCACACTTGATTAGTCGACTAGAAGGCTTAAAAATACCTTTAAAAATGTTCCCGGGCACTGTTAGTCGACTAGGAAGGGTCTGTTAGTCGACTAGGAACTTATTTTTCCAAAACAGGCTACTGACCTGCCATTAGTCGACTAATCAGGGGTGATTAGTCTACTAGGAGATCATTAGTCGACTAGGACAGGGGTGGTTAGTCGACTACGAGACTGTTAGTCCACTAGACAGGGCTGATTAGTGGACTAGGAGAGGATTTTCTCAAAACCAACTTTTGTCTTCATTCTTAGTCGACTAGAATGACTAGATTAGTCGACTAGAAATGTTGCAAAGCTAATAATTGAGATTTCTCGAGTCCAAATCAACTAATAACACTTGAACAAGTTGACTAAGAGTTCCAAAACATTTTTGGGCAAGTTTAAAATGTTTTCCAAAGATGTTTAGGCCAAAACAATAAGTATAAAACATTTTGTCTTTAAATCCATAAAGCCCATTGAAAGTTTGAATCAATTTTATATAATTTTCCAAATTAAAACAAAGTTGAGGTCATTAATGCATATTCTTTTGAGCCAATGCTAGTTCATCCTAAAGAGAGGTTTACAATATAAATCCTAAGCACTCACACAAGAACAAAAACAAAATCTTCATATAAGATCTTCAACACTTGAGTTTGGCTTGTGCTAGGCTTGACCTTGGCTTCATCATAACACTTCAATAATGTTGTGGCTCATGATAGGATTGCATCAATGCAATAGCTCTTCAAAGACTTTAAGTGAATATGCAACATATTCACATCCACATAAGGTTCAATAAAGTGCAAGAGCTTTATCTTCATGATGGCTTGAGCCTTCTTCATTGACAACTTGAATCCTGTTATATTCTTATAAACACATATACCAAAATGGATATACAAGAACTATAGGATAATGTTAATCAATCAATAAGGTTAGCCAAACAAACATTAAATAAGTATGACAATGTTAATCAAGTAACTAATATGACATAGTCAAACAATAAACTTTCATTCAAAAAGGTTTGGCATTAAACACGAATGAACATCAAAATATTCATATGCAATATATCAATATTATCATGTACAATACAACAATGTATTCATATACACATGAGAGATCAAAACACAATGTTTGTTATCATCAAAATCATTTAACAAATATGGGTGGAAGCCATAAGGCTAACATATGATATGAAGTCATAACGTGAAGTCTTAATGCAGTGGCCGTGAGGCTGTCGGCGAGCAGCGTGGAGAGGGCTAACGGCATGCAGTGGCAATGGTGGACGGTGTTGGGATGCTGGGGTGCTGGAGTGCTGGACTTGGGAGCAGGGGCATGTGATGTGGGGCGTGAGTGGGTGAGTGAAATGAAAGATATAACTTATAAGATGTTTTTAGGGTTTTTTTAACTAGAGGGCTGAATGGTAATTTTACTTAATAAGTAGGGGCTTAATAGTAATAGAATTTTAAAATAATTATATTTTAAATATATATATATATATATATATATATATATATATATATATATATATATTTGGGTCGAGTCGGGGTTTTAAGGCTTTATCCCAAACCCGCCCCAAATCCACCCGAGTTTTGAAAATCAATCCCAAACCCGCCCCTAACCCTATTAGACTGACCCTAAACCCGTCCCAATAGGGGCGGGGCGGGTACCCAGATAAACCTGGGAAATTGACATCCCTAATCATGAGTGTCACGGTCCCTAATGGTTTTCATTTTCCTCAAACCGAAGTGATTGGTTTGATTCATATAATGAAGATATAGACCGACCAAACCGGCTGATGTACACCCCTAGTGAGGATATATGTTAGTTTAATTTGACGTACTTTTTTTAATTTTCAAAGGGCAAAATAGTTCTTTCACTTCATTAGCCTCTTATCTTCTATGGAAGAAAAGAAAATTGCTGTGGAAATATTGCCACCTTTTAAATTTTAATATATTAATTTTGACAATGATGAAAATATTTACAAGGGGTGGTGTCCAAACAAAATTTGTATTGCCTATTTTTCTTTGTTAATTATATGTTCTGGCTGCTGGCATGCGGGTCAAAATTTGCATTTTAATTCCCTTTTGTAGATTATTATATTTGACTTTTCTTTCTTATGTTTTGACTGCTAACATTTAGATGAGACGTGGCATGTGGGTCAAATTATGCATTTTAATTCCCTTTTGTAGATTATTATATTTGACTTTTCTTTCTAATGTTTTGACTGCTGACATTTAGGAGAGACATGTCATGTGGGTCAAAATTTGCATTTTAATTCCCTTTTGTAGATTATTATATTTGACTTTTCTTTCTTATGTTCTGACTGATGACATTTAGGTGAGACATGACGTCAATGCAAGGCTTTTATGTATATATATATATATATACACCTATATATCAGGGCATGTAGCACAAGGAGCTAGCTTAAGAGAGACCATAAGAGAGAAAAAAAACACGCATATATATATATCTATATATATATATAGGAGAATTCTGACATCATGTGCACCTGATGCAGCTTGCATCAGGTGCGCACCTGATGGCCGTTGGATCATGCTTAGATGAACGGCCTCATTAAAACCATTCCACACGCGGATCCTTGCAAAGAGACCCGACCCAAATGAACAGCCCAAATAATTTCACTTTCCCTCTCCCTTTCCCTCCTCATTTTTCGTTCTCCCCAAAATCGAAGTAGCAGGTACACACCCAAGCTCTCCATGAAGGACGCGATCCCGGCCCGCAGGTCGTCGCCGATGCAAAGGTCGCCGCCGGTCGTCGCCCAAACTTACCGATGTCGTTGCAACCCCTCGCCGGAAACATGCACAGGTCACCATCTACCCACTCTCCCTCTCGATCTGTGTTTTATTTAGTTTGGCTCTATTTTCAATTTGTCCTTGATCGAAGGTGCATCATTCCAAAACATAGGCCTGTAGTCGGACTGTTTTACTTAGCCTTACTGGATATTTATGCTCCGTTTTCATTATTCTTTTTTTTTTTTTTTTCTGGGAGTGGGGGGCGGTGTTAAGTGTTGGAAGATAATTTGTAATGTTCTTGGAAATATGAAAAGTCTAGAGTTTTCTCAGTCAAAGAGGAAGAAGTTTTAAGTGTCTGTCAATCTCCCAATAAGCTTGGAATTAGAGAAAGTATTAAGCGAAGAATGTCTCTGGAATTTTCTGTAGCAAGTATAAATAGAGGTCTTCCTTGTATTAATGGAAGTGTGCCTTAATTCCTTTGTGCAGCAGCAAAAGGAAGAATCAATCTTGTATTAAAATTCCCTGTGTAATCAAGTTTATCAAAAGTGAAAGTCCCCTGTAAAACTGCTATGTTTTCTTCTTCATTTCATAACAGAAATTCAGTTCTTGCATTCCTTATATTTTCTTTACTATTATAAATCTCCACCTTGCTTCTGTTGTCCCCAACATTAAGATGCAGTTGGGGTAGTTGTCCAGAATCTAGCTGTGAAATTCATTCATTTATTTATTTTTCTTTATTTGGGATTAATCATTATGTAATTGATAACACATTCTCATGATTTTATCAAACTTCTCCGACACATTGTTTTGTTGAATTGTAGAAATTCACTGTTCCTCAGAGTTTCTTTCTTCACTTTTATGTGGTAGTTGTGGTGTGGACAACACTCTTGGTTCTTGCAACTTGGTTGTATGCATATAGAATGGAACCATTGCTATCCGAGCCATTGCTGTATTCCACCGTCACTAGCCACTTGACAAGTGGTTCACATATCTTTTCATTTCATAAATCTCGTTCAACTCCAGTACAGCACAGATTCAGTGTTTGGCGATCCTTGTTATTGCTTTTGCTAACGGAAGTTCATGTTTTGAGATGTCTTTATGAGACAAAATACGTATTTAACTATAGCCCATTAGCTCGGATGCACATTTTTGGCTATTTAACTGGCCTGTTGTAAGTTTTTTGAATATTCTTTATCTCTAATCAACAATCTTTAGTTCGCTCACTACAATCTATCCCTGTTTGTGATTATTTGGTTTTTCCCTAAAAAATGCAACTCCTTATACCTAAAATATCCATCTGTTAGAGTGTCTCCAACAGTGCATCCATTTCCCTATCCATATCGATGCTGAAAAAGGACTCCAATGGTGCAAACATTTCTCATCCAAATTTGGATATACCCATTTTGCCATCAAAATTTGGATATATTTTTGGATATATACATGTCACAAATGGGTGTTGGGACGACGGATAAGGAGGTTGAGCCAAAAAATGGAAATGCACCATTGGAGCACCTTTAGCGAAATTCCCATCCATTTTCATTGTAGCTAGCCAAAAAATGGATGTGGATGGCCAAATGCCTATCGATTTTCACTTTGATATTGACTTTGCTATATATTTTGATCTATGTTGGTTGGAAAGGTTAGCTTCTACACATACTTGTGAAAATAAAATTATTGGGTTTAGAGTGGTGAAGGGGCACATCCAGGCTGCTATTATTAATCTGCTCCTGAACATAAAAATAGAAGAGAGAGAGGCCATGTTTGTGTTGGCCCTGCCACGTGGAGGGGTGAGCTAGATATAGTCCTAACCTTTGTCATTTTCTTGCACAAAGTGGCCACTCAAGACTTTAACCTATGCATTTACACTTGATTATCCAATACTTTTACCATTGCACCGGACAATACCCCTCAATCATTTAATTTGCAAACTAGTGTGCCTAAAAATATTTCAGAACATTGAATCTGGTAATAACACAGTAACACTTATGTTTTGGAATGAGAATTACTATCTGCATGCTTGAAAAGACTGCTTGAATATGTTGGAAAATAAGTTTTGCATATTGGAGTAAAGAACATTCATCTATAACTGATTAGTGTGAACTATGTTGAGCTTCTCTTTTGCATTACAGTACTGTATGTATTTATGTGTTAAAAGAGGCGTTACCTATTACATTATCTCTTTGAGGTTAGTTTCTATACAACGGCACCACTATCACTTTGCTCCATTTGTGCATCAGAAGTGTTCAAATTTGCTGCAAATCTTGTGGCTGAATTCATTGTTAAAGGAAAGGGCCGGATGCCGGTCATTGTGGTGGGGATGTGTGAATCCTCTTCTGAAGCTTGGACTATGTCAGTGGATTGGGGCGGCTATATTTTGTTGGGGTTGGATTCATCAGAGCCGTTGTCATGCAATTCTTTTTTTTTGGGGTTGTAAAAGTGATTTTTTATTGTTTCTTGATTGAATTATAAAATTCCTGGTAAACTAGATGATAATGGTTTCTTGTTTTATTGAATTATATGAATGTGTTTCATAATTACTTCATTGGGTCTTGTTTTACCTATACTAATTACGGTAGCCTTTTTTTTCTCATAAATAGGTGGAGAAGATGTAAAGGATTTGTGCTGGGTTGTTGTCTGGGAGGCTTAATTGCACTGTTGAAGATGAGAAATTTTATATGTTCATAGTAGGAGCGAGGTTCATGAAATCAATGACTCAATTGTGTAACCACATAAATGATTAACAATTGAAGAACCAATAGCAATGAATTGGAAAAAATATATAAAAAATCCTTTTATGTTGAAGTTGTTAGTTGTGTGCATAATTATTGTAGATAGTATGCTGTTATTTCAATTTTCACCATCCATGACCAACTTAAAGAGTATTTGGTCTGAAAATAATTCAACCTGTCAATTAAAGTGAAAGTAAAATTGGGATATTTTTTAGGGGTTCTGTAACTTACATATTTTTCTTTAAAGAGCAAGCAAAGGATTAGGGATTCAGTGGGTTAGAAAATTGAGGGGGAGGAGGAGTATTGTATTATTTGAACATGCTGATTATGATGGAAGATTTGAAAAAGTAACTAAAAGTGGTTGTAATGGATTTTTGGGTATCACTGTGTTTTGTCATCCGATTATGGTGGAGATAGGGGCCTGGATATGGTGAAAACATTTTAACAGCGGATTATTGAAAAGATAGGATTTTTATTTAATAATTTTAAAGTTGTCGTGGTATATCTCTTTCTTGTATTAGCAAAAGGTTAAAAAATTGAAATTAAATTATACTATAGAAAAAAAATGATAATAAAAGAAAGTAAATTAAAAAAAAAAAAGATGAACATTACCAAAGGTGATTGACTTGAGAGTTTGTATGGGTTGTTGGAGTAAAAAAGTAATTCACTAATTCTCATCTTAATAGTATAATAGAAAATTATGTTGGCATTTCATAAGAAAATTTTTGTAATGAAAATCCATATTGTAACAATTTGTGAAAATCATTGTTTCATTCTCATCCGCTAACACTTACAAAAGATCGATTACTCCTATTTAACAATTGACTAATATCAAGATATTTCCAAATGAAGGATAATTTCAGTCCCAATCCCTCCTAACTTCTGATTGCGCAACTTGAAGTTGCGCGAATGGCTTCCCCAAAACGGTACAGTTTTGGTACCCTTGTTATTGCCTAAAATTTTTATGCGCGAATGGCTTCCCCAAAACGGTACAGTTTTGGTACCCTTGTTATTGCCTAAAATTTTTATTTCTCGCATATTTATTTATTTTCATTTAAAGGTTTTAGTTCCTTTTAAATGTATGTAATGGCATGTAAAAAATATTGTAATAATAATATTTACTAGAATTATAATGTTTTATTGATATATCTGTTCACAAAACTCCATTAAAAAAATATAATATATACTTGATCGTGTTTAAATCATTGAGGATCTTATAAATTGGCTGCCAAGAACAACCATTATTAAAAAAATAATAATAATTATCCCAATTTATTTTATATACATGCTACACAAATTAAATAAAAAATAAAAAATAACAATAATAATAATCAAGTCCAAAATTTCTTACATGCAAAAAAAACCCGAATTTATTGGTTGAACGCTTGCGTGAACACACCATGCAAAACAGT
>JAESVK010000479.1:2014696-2030017 GCA_017140935.1 Hamamelis virginiana | reverse complement strand
AGCTGTTGGGATTAAGGCTTGTCCAAATTGAAATGGGTTGTTTGTTTTCTGTTGGTCTGGTTTTTGAATTTGTGGTTCAACCGCGTCAAATACTTCAGATTTAGCTAAAGTTGAACGGGAGGATTTTAACTTTCTTATTAAGTTCATAATACAGAGGATTGTAAAAGATTTTGTTAAAGTTTTCTCAGCAACCAAACGGAGCATTAAGAAATTCTAGTGGGCGTTTGTTGAATCACGTTATTGGATTTCGCAGAAATCAAGAGAACAGAAGGAGCGCAATATTGATCCCGAAAGGCTCGCTTCAGCAAGGCGGCGGCTTCAGGAGAACTACAAAGAAGCTGAAAATGGTTTGATTATAAAAGTTTTTGGAAATTACCTTCCATTTAATTATTTATTGGTAATTTGGGACCTTCACTGATTGGCTTTTGTGTGTGCTGTGTGGTTTGTGATGAAGCTAAAAAGCAAAGAACGATACAGGTGATGGACATTCACGAGATACCAAAACCCAAGAATTCCTTCTTTCCCAGGAACAAAGGTGGTTCTCATGGGAGGCACTGGTGATTGGTGATGGATTGGTGATTTTCTTAAACACAGACAAATACAAGGCTTTTTTTTGGAAACCCCGGGAAACCAGAACCCGGTCTATCCTGTTACATTTTCTCTAATTCTATAAAAAGACTTTTCCTCTAAATCCTATTTCTTTAATAACTATAAACCAAAAAAAAGCTTATTGCAAATATGGGTTTTCATTGGCGGGGTTGGATGGCAAAATTGGAGTCACCTTATCATTGGTCTGCAGGCTTAATAATAATTAATGCATCCTTACTTTTAAAAGAGAGATCTTAAATTCACATGTTCTTGTTAGTATTAGAAGGGTTTTTGGGTTTGGGTAACTTTCTAATGTTTGACAAAAAAAAAAAAAATTTACTTTATTGAAAATTTTCTTTCTACTTCTCTTTTTAAAAAAGATAAATTTGTATGCATCTAGCTCATGTGGATACCAAATTTTTTGGTCAATGATATATTTGTATGCATCTAGCTCATACCAAATTTCTTGGTCAATGCCCATTTACTTCGTCAGGATTTAGAGTTCAGATGGGGTCTGGCATTTCTTTTTCTCCTGTTTGAACAAGAGTTTTTCCCCTTTGGGTACAAGTGTCAAAATATCAATACACAAGAGACAATCATGGAGACTGAAACCTAAGCTTTTCCTTCTTTCTTTTTTTTTTTAAGAAAAAAAGGGGGTGGGGGTGGTTGTTATCATTGGGCATTGAGCAAGCTGTTGGAGTCGTTTAGGTGTTAAAGAACGTGAATATGGGATGGAGGAGATTTGTGGGTGATTTCATTTATTTTTGAAAACTAATATGGGTCTAAATTTCAGTGAAAATGATGTCCTATGTTGTAAAAAATGAAAAAGAAAAAGTAAGACAATTATATTTGGGCTACATGAAACAAAAATAATTTTTGTGTTCATCCTTTTCCTTTTTCGGGGGGTCAGTACGTGATTAAAGTGAGAGTGAATGGTTTCAGCCTAAATCTCAAAGTAAGTTTAGGATAACTCTTGATTGTGAAAAAAAAAAAAAAAAAAAAAACATAAGAGTTTGAGAGCTGATGGGTCAGTTTTAGCGGAGATCTAATCGGGTGCAGATCTCGAGTGTCTATTTGATCATATGATGTGCTTTAAAAATGATGGATGGTACAGATGTGCAGGGGAATATCTTGGCGCCCTTGGGATGAATTATTTTCACTGTTTTATGAAATGGCTGAGCTAAAAGTTGGAGGATTTAGGTTGTGTTATGGTGCGGATATTGATAGAATCTTTTTGGTTTAAATGGATTTGTATATTGGTCCAATAATAAGTAGTGACCATACGCTATTTTCTTGTAGCGTTAAGCATATTAACAACATATTTAAATAATTTTATATTAACTTTTAAATATTATATTTATGACAATTCACAATCTGTTGGGCTTGTTAGGTAATAAATATGGAACCTCTTGTGTTCAACCCTATCCAGACCCGAACGAACTCAAGGCATGGCCCAGCTTCATATCCGTGGTAGGTACTAGGTAGGGGCAAGGAAAGATGAGGTTTATTCCGTCATTGGGAAAGCCCACGTGATTCCGTTATTGATGATTGGCTTATGTTGAAGGAAAGCCAATCAAGTCAAACCGACGTTTTCAATTTCAATTCTCAAGCAACTTTCCTACTTTCTGTGTCGGATTTTCGGAAAGTAGACCAATCCAATTTTATTTTTTTTTGTTAAAAAAAAGTAGCCCAATTGATCATGTGCAGAGCTTTCAAAAAATGTGATGTGGATTTGTCTTTACAATGGAAAAATAATATCAGGAAGTCCAATTTTATAATAAGAGGTACACGAAAATTTCAAATTCTTTGATTTGGTAGCATATTGATGTTAGGGGCTTTTGGGTATGTCACCCAAAATAATATGGTTCCAAAGCTTAAAGCTCAGTTCAAGTTCAAATTTGGGAAAGAGGTCTCATGCTATAGCTGTTTTCTTCTTCTCTTGAGGACTGTAGCAGTATTTGATCGGGTTATAATTGATTGAAACATCAAACAAATCTAATGCATACAAGAGCATTTGAAGTAAACCCAAATGAGAATTGAACATTACAAAACTATGAAGATCGAACAAGAATGGAACCAAGTGAAGAAAACCCTACTAAGCAATAAATGAGAGTGAACAAGACATTTTTTACATACACAAATGGGGGCTTTGCAATTTAAAGAAAAGGTAGAATAGAGAGGCAGCTAGGGTCTCAATCTTCATCTTTTAAGTTTGACATTACGTGACATTGTGCAAGGTGCATTTTATAAAAGAGGGACTTTATATATATATAGATAGTCCCGATCTAGTCAGCATATGCTTACGTAAGTTATGTCAGCATGAAAGACATAAATAATTTTGTGAAACATATTTTGAAAAATTGACGGTTATATTAGATACTATATATCATGCATGCCAAAATCATGGTGATCTAATGTCGGAATTTCAAAATATAGCCATAAAAAACTATAACTGTTGAAAACTATGACAGTTTTTCTTAGTGACATTTTTTAAAAATTAACTGTTGGATCACCGTGATTTTTGGCATATAGAACATGCATGAATACAATACCTAATCCAACGACCAGATTTTCAAAATACACATCACACAATCATCTATGGCCTTCATGCAGACATAACCTTATATAAGCATATGTTGACTTGATTATTTCTGTATATATATTAGATCAAGTCAGCATATGCTTATATAAGCTTATGTAAGCATGAAGTTCATAAATAATTGTGGGATACATATTTTGAAAAACTGGTCATTGGATTAGATACTATGCATATGTATGTCACGCATGCCAAAATCACAGTGATCCAACAGTTATGTTATTGAGAAAAATTGTGACAGTTTTCAGTGGTCAGAATTTTTCACGGCCTTTATTTTGAGATGTCGATATCAGATCACTATGATTTTTGGCAAACGTGAAATCCATAACAACAGTATCTAATCTAACGGTCGGTTTTTCAAAATACACATTTCACAATAAACGATTGAGCTTCATGCTAACTTTCACGAAAGTCAGTATGTGCTAATATATATATATATATATTCCCCTGAACTATAGATCGCTTTTAAAATGCCCCTTGTGGTATCAATTGAAGTAATGTGCTCCTTGAACTATTGGCCGTTTTCAAATTACCCCATTCTCGAAGTTAGTCATTTGTATTTTTGGACTGAAAAATGGCATTAGGCTTGTTATTTTTTTTTATGCAGTACTTATCATGGATTGCTAATGGGTTTACAGATATATCGGTGAAGTTTCATGATTTTTCTCAATATATTCTATTTATTATTAATTTTATTTACTGTATAGAGAAAATAATTCATAAAAATTAAAATATATTGAGAAAAATCATGAAAGTTCACAAATATGCTTATAGATACATCAACAATTTAAGATAAATACTACACAAAAAAAAAAAAAAAAAAAGTCTAATATCATTTTTAACAGACAGAAGGGGGCAATTTGTTATATTAAAATAGTTCAGGGGGCATATTGCTTCTTGGGGTGTTCATAAACCCGCCCAACCTGCCGGATCCGAACCCACCCACCCAGACCCCATCCACAACCCGTGGTTACAATAGTTAGGTGGGTTAGGTTGGGCGGATTTGATGAATTTTTGCCGGGTTGGTTTAGTTGGCGAGTATAGAGGTGATAACCCACCCTAGACCCGAACACACCCACCTACTAATTATATAGAAATAAATAATATATTTATATAAAATAAATTTCATTACTACCTTATATTTTCCCTTAATTGAATATGCTTGCAAGTTGAATATTTTTTATTTCTTTCGAGATATTTGTTGTGATAATTTGAAGATGTACTTATTTTGTTGGATAAACTTTCAATTTTGAATGTGAAACCATATATTAGTTTGTAAGATTTTTTAATAACAAAGAACCTTTAATATTATGTATCTAGTTAGTAGCTTCTATTGTTGTAGGGTAATTTATTTTGGCACTTTAGTTTATTAGTGTTGGAAGAATTGTTTGGATTATAGTTTAATTACTAAAGAACATAATATTAAATTGTTAGATATGAATTTGAGATGTCTTTGCTTGTTTAAAAGATTGTAGAAACTTTAAGTAGTTATAAAAATAAATTAGTAATGCTTCACCTGCTCAATCCGCCCAACCCACGGGTTGAAACCCGCCATATATTCAACAAATTTGCCGGTTATTGAGGTTGGCAGGTTTGTTGGCGGGTGAGAGAATTAGTCACCCGCCAAAGGCGGGTTGATTGGTGATTTTACCATCCACCCGTTCCCACCTGACCCACGCACACCCCTAATTGCTTCAATAAATACTACATGGAGCAATTTAAAAACGGCCTATAATTCCGGGGGCAAACTATAATTTTCTATTTATATTAATTAATAAATTAATTAACTATAAATGAACTTATAAGATGACTCAGGTGATTAAGAATCATATCTCATGAAACAGAGGTGATAGGATTAAATGTTGGCACCTTAACTATAAAATGTTGGACCCAAACTTGAGTGAAAAAAGGTTTATAATATCCTATATATCTTAGTAAAATAATAGTAATAATAAATAAATAAATAATTTAATTATAAATCTAATGGTCATCCCTAATAGAGGTTAGGCTAACTATTCCCAACTCGTGCATAGCCCATCTCAAATAAACTTGCCCAAGCCCACCATAACCCTAGCTTTTATACATTTGATAAATGTTACAATATATGATTTGCTTGAACAAGATTCATCCAACTAGTAGTGAGGCATATAACCAACGAGAGTTGGTCTGACGGCTAAGGGGTGAGCTGTAAACCTAGATCCTTAGGTTCGAAATCAGTTAAATTTTTTTGACTATCCACGAGACAAGGCTAGTAGCCTAGGTGTTATAAGAGTATCTCCAGTAGTATAGCCAAAGCCATAGTCAAAGTCAAAATTTGGCTTTTGATGGAGAAAAGCTTGCTCCAGTAGATTCATCAAATCCCCAGCCAAAATTTGAAGGTAAACAGTGATGAGTCATATTTGCCCGAATATGAATGATCACTATAGCACCTTCATATTTGCCAACTCATAGCAAAGTGGAGCAAAATCCACTATTGCCCTCATCAACCAACAAAACGGTTGGTGATCAAAAACCCTCATTTTCCCACCAATTTTCTTAGCACACAAACACAATTAAAAATAATCACAGCTGATTGTAAAACAAATTTCAACAACCAACCAAACAGAGGAATAATAATAATAAAATAAAATAAAATCTAAGCAAGTATACATTATCTAAAAAAAATGAAAAATTTTGAAATTGCCGTTGGTGGAAGCTGTGAATGTTGGTGTCGTTGGAGGAATGGTTAAGATCCGGCTTAAATAATCAATACATGAGCAGATCCACTATCTGATCAATGATTTGGTTCATCAAGAAACTTGAGGGCTTCACTGCCATGCATGGTCACTGCCAATGGTTGAGAGCTTTATAGCGTACATCACTGGTCTTCACTGAGCGATAGAGAGAAGAGACAGAGAGAGGGTTTTTACTGTCGAACCAATAAAGAAGAGAAAGAGAGAGAGTTTCATCTAGCCATGGAGGCTCTTGTTGGAGCTTCGTTCATGGCTGTATCGGCCTACTATATGCACAGGAAAACCCTAACTCAGTTGCTTGAGTTCGCGAAGACAGTGGAGAGAGAATGGGATCGAGAAGATGGAGAGGACGAGCTTGGCAGAGGCGACTCGCCGCAGCATTTCAAGAAGTACGCAAATAGGCGGCGGAATCACGGGCGGTGCAAAGGGATGGCGTATCGGTGAGCGTCGACGTTGTTGCCCGGCGTTGCGTCGGCGTTGTTGTCTTCACCGAGAGAGAGAGAGCCCAGCTTCTACAAATGGGACATTTTGTTTTATGTTCCCAACGGAAATAATAAGAAAGGGAGAAGAGAGAGATAGGGAGAGAGAGAGATGAGATATTTTTGAGTTTTTGACAGTTTATCCTTTTTTAAACTGTCACCAAATTTCCCCCCTTGATTTTTTTTAGAAACTAACTGTTGGATTACTGTGATTTTTGGTGAATATGAAATTCATAAGTGGGCCATCTAATCTAGCGTTAGTTTTTCAAAATCAACACTGCATTTTTTGAAAAATTGACTGTTATATTAGATGGATTGTTTATGAATTTTATGTTCACAAAAAAACAGGGAGATCTAACAGTTAGTTTCTAAAAACAACCACGGTGAATAAAATTGTGATTTTATCCTTTTTTAAATTGTCACCAAATTTTCCCTGTTGATTTTTTTAGAAACTAACCGTTGGATCACTGTGATTTTTGGCGATCATGAAATTCATAAGCAGGCCATCTAATACAACGGTTAGTTTTTCAAAATCAGCACTGCATTTGGTGCAATTCCATGCAATTTCGTCGCCAACGACTTTCGATCCTATTAGTCCGTGAAATCGACGAGTTTTTAGAATTTTTTATTATTTATAAAAAATTTGGTTGAACTTTTTTCTTTTATTAATTTTGCGAATAGGTACAACAGCTACAAAATATGTAGTAATAATTTGTTATTAATTTAATAATATGAATTTAATATTAATTTTTATTGATAAAATAAAATAATGGTGGTTGGAGTCTTGGAAATGAATGAAGGGTAGTTGATGTAATTGGTAATAATTAATGATGGTAGAAGTGGAAAGAAGATGATTAAGCCAAAATTTTATGAATGCACTACTGGAGCAACTTCTATAAAAGTCAAAGCTAAAAATCAGAAAAGCACATTTTTCCATCAAATTTTGGATTTGATGGGAACTTTTTTGCCTATACTACTGGAGATGCCCTAAGACCCCATGGGATGGTGGCCACTCACGGGAAATAGGGATTCGTTGGTCTCTCCTCATTGCTTAGCAATAATAATAATAATAATTAATGAGGCACAATCCAAGAGAATTGGATTACAATTCTTGTTTCCATAAATTGAAGATCTTGAAATAAACGGTTAAGCATAGAAGTACTTTGATACTCCTATAATAAGATTTACAATGGTTGCTTTTACAAAAGTAGGGCTAACCAGTAAACCCTACCAACCATAAGATTTACAATATGTCATTTTAATGACACCAGTTGGAGTGTTGCTTATTTAACTGATGTAGTAGTATTTGGGGATAAGTTAAAGCCATGAAACAAAAAAAAAAAAAAATCATAGGAAAAGGAGAGAGAACCTAACACTGTATTTGATAACGATTTCAATTTTATCTTCATTTTCTTTTCTTTATTTTTCTTTACATCTTCTCCCCCTCACCCTTTCTGAGAACCAAACAGAGTGTAAGACTCTACGCTACAAAAAGGAATGGGCATTTTATTTTGGTTTTTATGGCAACATCAATATTTCATTTTCATTATAGTCAATATTTTGAGGTGAGCTCACCACATGATTTTGAATATTCTTTCCTTACAAACATTTTTGTAAGAAAACCATTCTTCTATTCACATCATTTCCCTAGGCTTGACTTTTATGGGCTTTGGGCCGAGTATATAAGGTTCAAAGGTTTCAAGCCCAAGCCTGGGAAATATGCGAGTATGAATCCATAAGGGATGCAATCTAAACCTCAAATAAAACGAACAACAAAAAATAAAACAACTTCGCCCAAAGATAAACAAACAACCGGCAATTAATTGGCTATCTCGTTTTACTTTGAAAAAATACTTTCCTGGATTTGAAATGATTTCCCACTGCTTTGCCCGAGAGAGAGAGAGAGAGAGAGAGAGAGAGAGAGAGAGAGATGATTTCCCACTGGGCCCATACCACAGGGCCCATATAGCTTTCCACAACAACAAAAAAAAATATTCTTGCAATGCCACTCTATCACCATGTTTAGGAAGAATGATTTGGAGAGAATGAGAAGAGAAATGGAGGGAGCACCCCTTCCTTTGTTTGGGAGTTTTATTAAGGATCGAGAGAAATAGAGAGAAGAAAGGAGCAAAGGAGGAGTTTGAAACCACTCCATGCTCGCTTTATCTTTCTTTAGAGAGAAAAGAAGGAGAACTTCAATAAAACTTTTATAATATCAATCTGCCCATTAACTAAGAAAACAATATAAATGGCATTTTTTTTTTTTTTTTTGCCTTATGAGCTACATAAGTGAAGATAGCTTTCTCATTTCCCTTAAACTCTCCCTATCATGATGAAAATGGGACTCGAACACAAGTCTCTAGTACAACTACCATTAAACTTTACCAGCAAACTAGCTGGCACATTCAATATAAATGGCATTTGATTCCCATGCACCTACTTTAATAAAAAGAATGGAGGATATATTGGAAAAAGAACATTTAATGAGTCTCTTCTCTCTTCTTCTTCCTTTTTATTTTTTATTTTTTTTTTAATTTATGAACTCCTAAACTCAGAAAACAAAAGGAAAATTACAATCTCCTCTCTCTAGACTAATATTTTCTCTTTTCTTCTCTTCTAAACTCCCCAAACTCTCAAACAGAGTGTAATAGAATAGTTTGAATTCCCTCCCCCTTCAGCTTTACCACATTAGCATAAAAGATAATTAGAAACAAAGAAAGGAGGGAGAGAGAATCTGGCAAAGACTTGATTGAGCTAGAAAGCAGTAATTACAGGTACTATAATCATTTAAGAATAATAATCCCCATCATTACAAATCACCCTTTTTCATATTTTCCTTATGTTGTGGTACAAAAGGTAAAGTTTAATTTATTCCAATCTTCTGAAGTTGTGAACAAATCTTCTCTCTCTCCACACAGACAGATATATGCATACATCCACACATACACACAATTGAGACAAAGCAAAGAAATACCCAAAAATTGAAACGATCCCTCCATGGAGACCTCTTCCATGCTCATCACACTCTTCTCTCTTCTTACTCTACTCTTCCAAACTTTCCATTTTAAGACTGCAGTGGCAGATGGAGTTGCAGGATGGATATACCCTAGTGTTCTTGTTGGAGACTCCATTAGTAAGTATCTAACTCCCCCCACTTCCCCACTTGCACAAACCAAACTCAGATGCATTCATATGCTTTTCCTCACTAACCACATTCCTTTTTTATTTTCATTTAATTTAAACACATCAACATACCTCTCTCTCTCTCTCTCTCTCTCTCTCTATATATATATATATATATATATATGAACAGGGAGTTATTATAAGTTGCACCTTACGCAACCTTACATAACGTTACTAACTGTATATATATATGAAGTATTTCCTTGCTTTCTTCCTTTTCTTACTCTTTTCAAAATCTGTGAAGAAGGTGAGGAGCTAGCAATAGCTGTATCTCCAACACAGCTAGGAATGGTGGCTTTTTCGCCGCAAACACCTCAACTTGCAGCTCCGTCACCGACTTCAGGTGGGATTATATCACCTTCTCCAACCTACACTAGGCCTTTCCACTCAAAACAAGGGAATTCACCGAGTCCAGCACCAAGTTCAGGCGGGGTTATATCACCTTCTCCGACCTACACAAGGCCTTTCCACTCAAAACAAGGGAATTCACCGAGTCCAGCGCCCAGTTCAGGCGGGGTTATATCACCTTCTCCGACCTACGCAAGGCCTTTCCACTCAAAACAAGTGAATTCACCGAGCTTGGCACCGAGTTTTCGGCCTCCACCAGCAACTCCATCGATGTTACCAGATACAGGTGAAGGCATGCCCTTTGTTAACAGCAATCCGGCCGTCCCTCTCCCTACTGGTGAAGATGACTCTGCTGCTAATCATCCTCTGCCAATATCTGCTCACCAAGGACTCCAGGTATCTCCCTACTAGGACTTTCTTATGCGAGTATTTGGCTTTTTAGTCGATGTAAGATATGAATTTTGAAAAACCAACAGTTGGATCAGATATTTTCAATTTGTATTTTAGAAACCGACCGTCATATCTTTTGGCATGTATGACATACATTGAAAGAATATTCAATCCAACATAGGGTCTTTCAAAATATACATCCTACAATTGCTAAAAAGTCAAGTCCTCATATAAGCTTATGCGAGGAGGATGTCCTCATAAGAAAATGACTCTATTATATATATATATATATATATATATATATATATATATATATATATATAGAGAGAGAGAGAGAGAGAGAGAGAGAGAGAGAGAGTGTGTGTGTGTTGTCTCTTCACATATATAGTTGCATCTATCGATCTTTTCAGGCATCAAAATTTTCATATCATCTCTCAACTTATCTAAAAAGTGATTGTTATATATTGATTTATATCAAGTGATATTTTGAGTTACAAAAATGATTTAAGTAAAGCTAATTTAAATGGGCCTTAAATCTACTCGAGTAACTCAAACAGTTATGGATCTCATCTTCTGCATGAAGCAGAGATCCCAGGTTGAATCATTCGCACCTTAACCATCTTATCTAAAAAATTAATATTAGGACCCGCATAGGTTTAGGGTACAATCTGAATTTTTTAAAAAAATAAAAATAAAAAGTTGTATAAAACTAACTACTAGATGGGCCCAAGCTTCTTTGCGCTTGTGGGCTGTGGCTATTAATTTCAGGTCTTGATGGGGTTGAAACAAAAGAAATATTCTCTTGTCTTAAGCCTGTCAACTCATGGATATATCTTATATTGCTGGTACATTTTTTGAAACATGCGAGAGGCAAATTGCACATGAACGGCAGCCCATGAACACTCCCAACTCCCATTTTGCTTAGATTTTGTTAAAAAATCACTGAGACAACACATGAACACTTGCCATCCATTAAGCTTCAAAAACCTTCTCTTCAACTTTTTTCCTTTTTTTTTTTGTTTGCCAGGTAAAATATATCAATAGGGTTAATAGTTAGTTGTTAATGGGGATAGAGAGAAATAACAAAAGAACCAATATTCCTCATTCATGAGGAATGAATCCCAGAATCTCATCCCAGAAAAGAATACTCATTAAGTACACTAGATAAATTTAATGATTGTCAAACGTACTTTAATTTTTAGTTAGTTGTTAAGGATACTCGTTAAGTATATTAGAAAAATTTACCAGATTTATGCATCAATTGACCTGTGTTTCACTTGCCTTCTTCAAATTTAAAACAAAAAAGGACTTAACTTTTCTATTAATTTATAATTTTCCATTGGACCATGTTAGCCTGTAAGAATTTGGTGATGGTGTTTGAATGCAGGTGGAGAAGTTAGTCGCGTTTCAGATTCCTCTCTGTATCTTGGTGTGGTTGATGTTCTACAAGTGTTTGTTTTGAAGGGTTATGTTGAAGACATGGACTTCACTCCGTTCTTTTCTCTTCCCCACACATTTTTCTTACACTTTCTTTTTAATATTTTGAAGTGTTTATGTAGTAATTTTCTTACAGTAAATTTTATTTTTTTAGAGAGAATTAATGTATGCTATATATATCTATAAGTTTAATTTAGGTCATAGCTCTTGTTTTCTTCCATTTTTGGGTAGAAATCATAGCACCTGATTCTTATCTTCTCTTTTGAGTACCATCACTGAATTGCATGGCGCAAATTACAAGAATCCAAACCTCTCCCAGTCACCCATTTCACTTTGGAGCTGGCTCTTCTCAGGTCAATCCATTCTGCTAGTCTAAGAAGCTCTTTTGAGAGCTCTTCTAAGGTTGAAATCTCTTCTTTCAAAGTGGGGATACATGACGCTAGATCCATGGATCATTGGCATCTGAATTATAATTTTTAGGATGATTTATTGTAAGCGTTTTCCACATACAAAAGCAACATTGTGAAAAAACAATTCGTCCATCGAATTTTGGATCTCAGTTCAAACTAACTACCGTCGTATGAATACAATACAGGACATTGATGAAGATGAAAACAATCATTAAATCCGAACACATATTACAACACGATTGATTATTTGCATCTAAAGCTCCATTGTTTGTCGCCCCTTTTTGGGTAAACAATGGATTTATACAGTCAAATGCTAATATGGGATGAACCCAACAAAGACATACTCCCCATGGATCATGTAAACTTGCAAAGATGCTTGCTTTCCTGTATCGAATCATAGAAATGTTCAACAATGAAACACCACATTAAAAATTTCATGCCAAAATATAAGAGGCAATTGCCCTTTTTGGAGTAGATCATAAAATCAAGGAGCTTAATCGCAAATGAAGCTTGTTATTTTCATAAAAAAATTATAGATCAAGTGGCCATTTGTAGATCTAAGCTCTTCACTATCAATTATGAAGCCTTGCATTAAATGAGGCAAAAAAATACATCAAATTTCTCCATAGCACTAATCGTATGCATTGTGCCTACCTAAGCAGAATCAGAACCCACGTAACCCACTAAATTTGCAACATGCATGCTCACCATCTGTTCTTGAAGTTCCAAACGAAGAAACTGGATGGATCACTTGTTTTCTCTTCCTGAGACCCTTCAAGTCTGCATTCGTGAATCACCCGATGCTTTCAAACTACACAATATACCTTCAATCAGTTTGTCCTTATTATCCCCACCATTGTCCTTATTATCCCCACCATTGTCCTTATTATCCCCACCAGAGTCGGAAACAAAAGTATATCTCTTTTGAGGTCTTTGCTTTCGTCTAGAGTTTGCTGAAGGAGTTTCACTCTTGATGCCCAAACCAGATGAACCTGATGGCTTTACAGCATTTCTGGAGCAATCAATCATGCCATCAACAGTCTCTGACCCATCCATTCTAGTGTCATCTTTCTTACTGCTGTACCATGAATCCAGAACCTGCAATAATGCACTATCTTCTTGGTTCATTCCAGACTTCCCTTGCCATTCAGATCCAGTTGGAGTTTCTCCTTCTGAATCTGAAAAATCATCATCTGATAAGGAAGGTTCATAATCAAAATGCATTTGTCTAACTGTTTCTTCTTTTGCTTTCCCACTCAAACCAGATTCCACATTTCTGTTAGAAGTTGCGTCAGCCAAAGGCCCAAGTTCTGCCCATGGAGAACCAAGAAAATCATCCGTCCTTGATGCATCAGATAATTTGCTATCTGAATTAATAACTGTAACATTCTCTTTCATAGTAGGAACAGCTGTCTTCAGGTTGGAACCCTTTACTTTACGGGAAGGAATGACATAAGTAGACTCTATTGTTACACCAGGCATCATCTGCAAGAAAGATGCCAAATTTTGGTAACCAAGCTTTTTTAAATCCAGAGAATAGCCATATCTCTCAAGGAAATGTTTTCTAACGCTGCCCATATTGAATCCTTCTGGGCATTGCTTAAAAAGTTCATCAACAAGCTTTTGGCAGTCATTTAATATTTCACTTGTACACCTGTCTGAAGGTTTCTTGTCAGTGACAGGCATAGAAATTTCACTATGAGGAAAATTTTGATATCTTTTCTCTCTACCATGTTCTGGTGATCTCTGCAAGTCAGACTGTGACGGAGTAGGCAAAAAGAATGAGCTCAACCCATTTGAACCATGGGAATGACCCAAAGAAGAGTTCTTCTTTCCAATAGCCCGATTTACCTTGAAAGGTAAAGTTTGAGAGGGACACTCTTCCACCCATTTCTTCTCTGATATTAATAAATCTACCAGGTGAAGGAGATCACTTTCCTTTTGAGATACAAGAATTAAAGGCCCTTGCTTCTGCAGATTTTGTGCCATCTGTAGCCTGATATATATCACAATAGCACAAGAAATAATACAACATGACTTTGACTGCCCTTGGAATTTTGAATATGTAGAATTGTCAAGACTTTGACCTGAATATAAAAATGGATCGCTTCGGAAGTGCAATAAAGTAATAGAACCTTAAGGAATTATTGTGAAAGTTGCAGAAGTATAAACAGCATGCAAGAAAACTTTGGAATTTTAGGATGTAATCAATAAAATGATATAAAAATATCAACTCAAAACACTTGACTCATTGTGGGTGTAGTTTACCCCCTCTTAATGGCAAGTGCACCTTGAAATGCAAATGGTTCAGGAACCCTTAACTCAAAATATATTCAAAGCAGTTGAAATGAATGCTAGCATATCCTTGTTTCAGTATTCACAAAACTACTCTCAAGGAATGAAACCAAAAAACTATCATCTATATAGCCCCACCAGTGAATGGCATGTGTTATGCACATGATGAAGATAAAGAACCTTAAATATGTAGTGATAATATAAAATTGCTAATGGAATATACCATGGGCATGAAATCCACTTTTTCTATTAGATAGTGAAGATACGTTGAATTGAACAACAATTACTCCCAACTAGTTAGCATCAACTATTCTACGTAATCCATAACCTGCTAATAAGAAGTCATTCAATTTTCTTCCTACCTCACCTCACATCCCTTTTGGCCTTACCCTTCTCCTGTAAAGGTATGAACTTGCATGGTGTAGCCATCGGTCTTCAAGTCTTAATGATACATAAACCAAACCCCTCAAGAGTCCATCATCTTGCCACCTAGTGGTGCCACCTCTAAGTTTCTAACAGTGCATTTATTTCTAGTTCCATGCTTTCTAGTCAACAATCTTGTGATAAATGTATCACATAAAAGCAGCTTATTAGTTTGATCGCTGCCAGCATATACTACAAATGTCCAATGGCGCGCTTAAACTACACGTACTATCTTTCTTTTCTTTTTTCTTTTTTTCTTTTTGTTTTTTTGTTTTATTTTATTTATTTATTTATTTATTTGGGGGGTGGGGTGGGAGGGTGTGGGAAGGGGGGGGGGAGCAAAACCATATTAAGAGTGGATTAAGCACCCAATTTGCGAGATACACAAACAACCTCTTTTACTATTCACAATACTCAAACCACAGTATTCCCTATCCAAT
>JAESVK010000479.1:1967068-2006762 GCA_017140935.1 Hamamelis virginiana | reverse complement strand
GTGATCTTCTGCAAGATTTTTATGGTTTCTTTAATTGGGTAAATGTTCAATTTCTGTTTTAAGTTTTAATTGGCACTTTCATGATCGATTACCTTTTAAAGTACCCTAAAATGTTTCTAAATATGGGTATCAATCGATATAATTTCATGCGCTCGAACCCAGTACTTAAAAGTCAAGCTAGAAGCATTAATATGATTACTGTGATAGATATATGACGTCCAATTTGATTTTGTTAATATATAGAAAGGAAATTTTTGAGGTACGCGCGTGTTCAGCTTTGATCTTTTTAAATTGCAGAATTACTATGAGCTTGAATATTGCCGGCGTCGCCCTTGTTTATACATCTCCAACATTGGCTGCTGCAACTACTAACTGTCTTCCTGTCATTACATTTTTCTTCGCGATCTTACTCAGGTAAATTGTTTTACAATTCACTGGCAATTGAGACTTAGTGGCATCTCTCGGAATATATTCAAGATTTGAGTTTTGGAGACTCTATGAGTAGGAAGAGAAAACTTTTAAGTTTCTATCCGTTTCCCTTGTTTGGTTTGCCAAATTGGGAGAAAGGAAAAGAGGGGGAAAGAAAATGAGTGCCTTTTTGTTGTGAGAGAAAAGAAGAAAAATGATTGTTTGGAATGTTAAAAGAGTAAAGGTAATGTTGGAAATTATAATTTAATATTTTATCTTCTCTCCTCTTAATAAAAGCAATCTAAACATGATGGAGAGAAAGTTGACTTTCTTTCGTGTTCTCAAAGTTAACTTTCTCTTCTCTTTCGTTTCTTTTTTCTTAATGTGGTTCTCTTCTCTTCCCTCCAATTCTCTTAATCCAAACATAGTGTAAAAGAAGGGGAGGTTTACCTCCATTGTGCACAGCAGGCCAAGGGGAATATGTGCCCTCCAAAGTTATTTGGGTAGTAGGCTGATATAAGTTATATTAGGACATAAATTCTTATAAGTATAGAACCTTATTTGGCAAGATGTATTAGGTGACCTAGCACTAGTTGTAGAATATACTTTTTAAAACTGATTTTTGGATTAGATACCATTTTTTGTCTTTGTCATGTCTACCAAAATTAAATAACAAGGATCCAACAATCGGTTTATGAAAAATTGACCGGGAGAAAATAATGACATTTTGAATAACAAAAAAACTATAAATTTTCACATTGACAGTTTTCAAAAACCGACCGTTGGATCACTATCATTTTTGGCAGGTATGACATACATAAAAAGAGTATCTAATCCAACTGTTCGCTTTTCAAAATATGTTCTACAACTGGTAGTAAATGAGGTCACCAGATGCATTATGCATCAAATGCACCTAATGCTAGCACCCCTGTATATAGGGTCACATTCCTTTTATCACTTGTTTAATTTTATCATTATTTCTACCATTCGTTTTCAAAATACCAATATAGGTTAAATATTTTGAGAAACCGATCATTGGATGAGATACCTTTCTTATATATGTCATGTATGCCAAAAATTACCGTGATTCAACAGTCGATTTCTAAGAAATGTCACTGTGAAAAAAAAAATATAATTCGCAATTTTTTACCGTGAGTCTTTTAAAATTTAACCATTGGATCAATGTAGTTTTTTGGCATACATGACATACATAAGAAGGGTATATAATCAAACGATTCAGCCCATATATTCGTGTTTTGATAATGAGCTGTGGAAATTAATAATGGTAAAACGAGTGGTAATGGAAACCATTCCCATGAATATATGTTTTTACAAAAATGATCAAGTGAGTATATCCTTATACAGAAACGATCCATTAAGGACCGGTCCTTATCTTACGGTAAGGTCCATTCACCATTTTCTCACTTAGGATAGGTATTTTGAAAAACCGACTGTTGGATTAGATAATAATCTCATGTATGTCATGTCTGCCAAAAATCACTGTGTTCCGATCATTGGTTTTCAAAAAATAGTTCATTTTCATTGTAACAGTATTTACCGTTGGATGTTGTAACAATTGTTTAACCGTCTATATTTTAAAAACTGACGGTTGGATCACTGTGATTTTTGGCAGACACAATATAAATAAGAAGATTATCCAATCCAACGGTCAGTTTTTCAAAATACCTATTATAATGGTGAATGAACCTTAAATTAAGATTAAGGACTGGTCCTTACTTGATCATTTCTGCTAATTAGAAATGTTCCATTAAGGACCAGCCCTTAAATTAAATTAAGGGCCGCTCACCATTAGGATAGATATTTTGAAAAAATGACTATTGGATTAGATAATCTTCTTATATATGCCATGTCTGCCAAAAATTAGAATGATCCAGTGGTCAGTTTTCAAATTAAATACAGACTGTTAAACAATTGTTATAGCATCCAATGGTAAATACTGTTAGAGTATTTTACGAGCTGTATTTTGAAATTCGACTCACAGATCACTGTAATTTTCGACAGACATGACATGCATAAGAAGATTGTCTAATCCAACGGTAGATTTTTCAATTATTTAACATTTTTAATCATGCACAGAATTGTGTTGCAGGATGGAAACAATCAAGTTGAGGACAACCCCTGGGATTGCAAAATTTTCAGGTATAATTTCATGCATAGTTGGAGTGGCGACCCTTGCCTTTTACAACGGCCCCCAATTAAAACCCTTGTTCCATCATCATCTCTTTGGAGATCATGACACCCAAGATCATCAGCTTCATGTTTCTTCTGGCAAAAGGTGGATAATGGGCTGTTTCCTCTCATTTATTTCCGCCAACCTTTGGAGTTTGTGGCTTGTATTACAGGTATATATATATATCTATTTTATATTTATGGTCTGTTTTGTTTGGTTGCCAAGATAAAAGTGACCCATTCTGATTTTTCAAGGAAATTGAATTTTTCCATTGTTTTGGTTATGATTATATTTTCAAACTCATCATCATGAATGTGACTGCAAAAGAAAATTGCAAGATTTGAAGATATCTCAAATCATGCACTATTCTATCAGTTGCAGTGCTCCCACTTTTTATTATTTTCTTTTCATTGGCCCCATTTTCGAGTGGTGGGATTAACTTTCTCGCCTGATAGGCTGAGGAAATTAAAAAATATGGAGCCATTTAGTTTTTACGGGAGGTATAATGATTCCAAATTTAATTTAATGAAGCATTAATTGCATTTTGTAATTTTTTTTTTTTTTATAAAAAAATTGAAACAGGCTCGAGTATTAAAAAGCTACCCTTCGAAGCTCATCTTCGCAAGCCTTCAGTGCGTTTTCAGCACAATTCAGTCATTTGTTATTGCCATTGCTTTGGAGAGAAATTCTTATCAATGGAAGCTGGGCTGGAATGTCAAACTTGTTGCGGTAGCTTATTGTGTAACTAATATGAAACCCTTAACTTTCTCTATTCCATTAATTACTAATTCAAATTAGCTGTTTCTGAACACCCCTGTTTGGTTGTTGAGAAGACGGCCGGAGGAAAAGAAAAGGAAAGAAAATTTCAAATGCTTATTACAAGATTTGGAAGCTTCTTAATTTAGTCATTTTCCTCCATTTTAGTTTGTCTTGGACAAGTGGCAAACAAATTAATCTAGTTACCAAAGAGTTCTTTGGACAATGCCTATAACATTAATCTAAATACAACACATAAGGGCACTATGACTATGATGATGGACCGGACTTGAGGCATTTTACATGTAGACTGTGGGACATGTGGGGATACAAGTCTATCACAAACTCTCCAAATGCATGAATTGAACCCATGGCTTTTTAGATGAGAGTCATGGATGCTCGCCGGTTGAATAGTTGCGGATTGGAAATTAATACATTTTTTTTTCTTTCCTTTCTTTCAGTCAATGTATTAATTTCACCTTTGATCTATTGATAAATCTAACATTAGATATTATTAAAGAAACTGCACGCCATTGGTGACAGGGAATAGTGGTGACTGGTGTAACATTCTACGTACAAGCATGGGTGATTGAGAAGAAAGGACCAGTTTTCCAGGCCATGTCAACACCACTGGCTCTGGTCATGACAATCTTTTGCTCCTCATTTCTCTTGGGCGAGATCATTAGTTTAGGAAGGTAAGTTATTAATTTTTTTCTTTTATTAAACCCTATCCTAGCTTTCCAATTCTTTTTTGGAAAAGTTGTTTAAAAGTCCCATTTTGAGTCTTTTTTATCCAAAAGTCTCATTATCTTTTCACTTTATCCAAAAGTTCAAATTTAAGTTTTATTTTACCCAAAAGACAAAAAACTGATCTATGCATGAGTTTTACAAGCACTTCTAAAAAATTCATCTATGTATCAGGTTTTTGCAAATTAATTATCAGTTTCTGCAAAATCAAAGAACAAACTGATGTGTTTCTTATTAAAAATGATTTTTGGGTAAAGTTAAAAGATGGCGAGATTTTTGAGTAAATAAAACTTATAAATTGGACCTATGGGTAAACACCCTTATTTTTTTCTCCTTTTTTTCCCCTAATGGGAGAAGGTTGGAGCGAGGTTCAAATCAAGTAATGGAAAATTGGAAAAAAAGTAGTTAAGTAGTGATATTATATCTTTTGGAAAAGAATAATGTTAGATGGACCAAATCTTAGACCAAAATTTTCCAACCAAATGATAGTGTACGAATATATAACACAGTTTTTCTCAGTGACATTTCTGAGAAACCGTTAGATCACTTTGAATTTTGGCAGACATGACATGCATGAGTATATTATATAATCCAATCGTCAGTTTTTCAAAATATATATCCCACAATTATCTATGAGTTTCATGTTTACATAAGCTTATATATGCATATGCTGACTTGATTATTTTATTTTGAAATCAAAGAAGGAAAGAAGATTATTTTATTCTGGAATCAAATAAGGAAAGAAGTGTTGGTGCCCCATAGTGTCTGTGTATATATATATATAACCAATTGGATAAAATTTTAGTTTCAGTGGCATATATTATGGTTTTTAGTTTTATAATAATGAGTTCTTGCTGTGTTTTCAGTGTGTTAGGTGGGATATTGTTGGTGGGAAGCCTTTACAGTGTTTTGTGGGGGAAGAGCAAAGAGCAGAAAATGAATGATGAAGGTTGTTTAGCAGCTGAAACTGAACAAGAATGTGAAAAGGTGAAAGAAGTTGCAGCCACAAGTTCTAAAACTTCACCTATTGTGTAACCTTCATTTTCTAGTGTTTTTGAATCTGGTGGTTCACCAAAATGACTGGCGGTCCAGTGGGTATACCTTTCAGTGTGGGTTTATGGCCCATAATAATAATCCATTGGCCCACTAGCTTTATCATGTTGTGGATTCCCGTGAATTTTCAAATGGGATGACCACATTTTGCATAATTTTAATTTTATACCCTATAAATTTGTAAAATTTTAAATTTGTCTCCCCTAAATTTTTTTTAACCCTTTCATTTTACCTTCCTATCCCCCTTTTTTTTCCTCTATAAAAGCCCTAATCCCACCCCAAAGCTTTCAAAATAGAAGATAGTTGTATATGTATTGAATTGAAATATGATTTATTAATATATCAATGAATTATAAATTTTTGGATTTTTTCTACCTCAAATTAATATGATAAAAACATTTGAACAAAACTATTCTTGATTTTTTGAATTGGGATAAGGTATTAACAGCCAATTAAAGGTCACATTTGTACTAGCTTGACCTAAAATAATTTTCAAAGAACTATCTTTTCGCATATCTCTTTAGAATTATGTCCAAATCAACTCTTGACATACTAGAGAAGTTCTAGGCGACCTTGATCTTCCTGTAGAGATCGGGCCTTGTACCTTTGAAGTTACATTCATAGTGCTGGAAATCCCTTCAGCCTAAAATTTCCTGCTAGGGCGACCATGGGTTCATTTTGCAGGTGCTATTCATACTAGAAGTTATTGTAGCAAAAATTAGGAGCCTAACTTTGACCAATTATATATATCTCTCAAGTCATCTAGATGTGATTATCACTTGCATGTATTTATAGATCAAGTAGAATTTTGAGTTCTAAAAGTGATTTTAGGCAAAGCTAGTTCAAATGAGACCAAAGTCGATCCGCCTTCCTTGAACCGAATTCTTGACTTTGCCTCTGGTAGTAAATGATGGTTTTGGTGTAAATTTTTGTAGTGTCTCTTGGATATAATCTAAAATTGGGCCATATGTAGAAAAGTAGAGCTATCACTGCAAATGATGAACTTGTATATGAAACATGATAGGGTTATTTCTCAAAATGCCACCATTTCAATTTTAAACCAACAATTGTGATCGAGGATAGTTGCAATTCTATCTATTAGATCCATTTATAATGATGAACTTGGATATGAAACAAGATGGCGCGATTCAATTTTCAAAGAATGATCCAATGACTCCCTAAATCAACATTTCGGGCTCGCGTTTAAGGTGTCATGGTTGAATCCAATTACAAAGTAATCTATGGATATTGGTATTAGGGAATGCTTTTCATCTATATCTATACTACTTATAAAAAGCTCAATATGAGAAAAACTTTTAATTCATGAAAATGCCCCTATGGATTTTCTTAATGGCCAAAATATCCTTTGTAACTCTAGCAGATTAATGTTTATTAATTTATCAACTCTTCAGTACCTTCAGATTAAATGTATATTCATCAACAAACAGTTCATCTTCATCTTTTGATTCAACTTCATCTTCCATTTATCTAATTGAACCGTTATTGAATCATTGGGTGCCGTTTGGATAAGCTTTCATTTTTGTACTTTTTTAATTTTTGAAGTAGAAGTCATTTTTTGCTTAAACTATCAAATTTTTAGAAATAAGAAGCACGTTTGGAAGTCTAAATTGCTACAACTTTTTAATTAAGTGAAATCAAATTATAACCCTCTAACCCATTATAATTATTATAATCCATTATATATATCTTATTATATATAGAGCAGTTGTGCTGATGTGGCGGCCCTAGAATTACTTCCCTCCCTCATACTCTTCTCTCCTTGATTCACTCCATTCCTTTATTTCTATTGGTTCAAACCACACCCATTATCTTTAATTCCCACCAAATGCACAACAATTTATGCAACCCTTCACATTCCAAGTATACACTCTCCCATGCATAACCCTATACTCTCTCTTTTCAGCTAGCTATACACTCTCCTAGCCACTTTCAACGACCAATCATCTCCTCAGCTCTCTTTCTCTTTAACTCAACCCAGCACCACTTTCAACCATCTTCTCCCTCGCCACTTTCTAATATATATATATACACAACACCCCAGTTTACAGCCCTGTTTCGTCTCTTCTTTATACCCCTGTTCGTCTCTTCTTCTCATTTATATATATATATAAATGAGAAGAAGAGACGAACAGGGGTATAAAGAAGAGACGAAACAGGGGTGTAAACTGGAGAAGAAGAGACGAACAGGGGTTCTCATATATATATATATGAGAAGAAGAGACGAAACAGGGGTATATATATATAAGAGATGATGACGATGAGACTCTACCATCACCACCACAAGCAGCAGCAGATCTCCGACGGCAAGATCAAGTCAACCGCTGCCGTCCTCCTCCACTCGCTCATGTACGTCCCACGCGCAGCCCAGCACCGCCTCCTTCACTGGCTCTCTTCCTCGGAGCCTAGCGTCCGGTGGCCTCGTCATCAATTGGGAAAGAGAGAGAGAGACACTGTAGCATAAGGGAGAGGGTGGGGACTGTGGGAAAGAAAAATGAAAGATTAAAATAGCTTTGAGATGACCGAGGATTCGATGTCTGGAAAGAGGGCAAGCGCAAACTACTTTCTACTTAAAAAAGTAGTGGAAGCAAGTTTTTTTTGCTTCCACGAATTCAAGAATCAAATGAAATTGCTTCCATATATTAAAAAGTAGAAGTCTTTGCCAAACAAGATTTACTACCAAAACTTTCATTTTTCTACTTTTTTAAGCAAAAAATTGGAAGTGGAAGCTTTGCCAAACGCAGCCTGATGTTTTAGCAACTACTTTGTCTACAACTCCATCTTCCCTTCATCTTTCATTTCAATTATAATAATTTCTGTTTAATAATATGATTTTCTCATTATCTCCTTCATCTTCCCTTCAAATTTATTTTCTAACTCTTTGCTGCAAGACCTCTTCTATCCATAAAACCACACCCCATTTATCTATACGTCCAAATATTATGACTTTTTCCTATTACAATACAAAAGCTTGGGTTTGATCAGGTTGTACCATTACTAAAGCTGTCCAAATTCAAGTGAATTAAGAATTCAAGTGAGTTTTTATTTTATTTTTTAATTATTCAAAACATGCTCGTATTCTATATTATCTATTAAATATATGTTGGATTCAGTTTTTTAATTTATGCTTTTCTCATATTATATTCAATCTCTATATTGATATTATTATATTGTCATCTTTGTATTTGTGTTCAATCTTAGTGTGTTTATTAAAATAATTCATTGTATTTATATCCTATGTTTGATTTGTAATTTATATTTTTCGAACACCAAGCATTTGATATGTTTACTAAGTTCTTGGTTTTTCAAAGTCAGATATTACCATGAATTTCTAAATCATAAAAAAAAAAAAAAAAATTTATTTAGATGGGGTTTTTATTGTATAAGTGAACATAAATTCCTTTTTTTTTTTTTTCAACAATTTGATATTCCAGTATATGGACACTATTCCGGTGGTTTGCCTACTAGGCTTGTTGGTTGCAAATTTCAGTGTCTAGACATGCTAGACCTCACTTTACTGTTGGTTGGGATAACAAGTGTCTTTAAAATATTTGTAGGCCAACTGAGGCACCTTGACATATTGATTAAAATTTTAATCAAACACATGCTAACAATTAATTTAGAGCTCCCTATAGAGTTAATTGAAGAAAGTAGTCCCATCTCCTTAGGCAATATTGCATGGCTTCCCAGAAAGTTTATAATATTTAAAAAGATAAGAACAACATGTACATACTTGTGAAAGGAAGGATTATAATAAATTTTGAATATTTTTTCTAAATCAAAATTAATTGAAGAAAGTGGTCCCATCTCCTTAGGAAATATTGGCTTCCCTGAAAGTTTCTAATGTTTAAGAAGATAAGAACAACATGTACATACTTGTGAAGGAAGGATTATAATAAATTTTGAATATTTTTTCTAAATCAAAACTGTGGACTTAAAATGACACTAATTTTGAATTTTTATAAGGTAAAATGTTGGCTAAAATAGGTCCTTGGATCCTATCCAAAAAGTGAAATCAAAAGTAAAGAATGCTATCTAATCCTTAGATGCCTTTCATAACTCATTCAGCGAATCTCTCTGGTCCACTAATTTTGAATTTTTAGGTGGTGTAGCATCAACTCGGCCGAAAGGTAGACACCTCCTATCTTAGGTTTCTTGTAAGCATATTGATATTGAACAATCACAGGTAGATATAACCCAAGGACTTCATAAAGTATCATTGGTTGTATGAAAATAATCTTTAATTTAGCCCTGATAATGTTCTATTATTTTATGCACTTGGTGTAGTGCTTGGAATATGGTGAATTTGAGTTAAATTCACTATATTCATAACTAGAACATAATTGGGAGTTTTTTGAAATAAGACAAAATTAATTACATTGTTAACACCAACAAAAGTGCAGGAAGGTGTGTTTCTTTTTGTAGTAGTATGAAATTTATATAATGAGCATTGATAGATATTTATAACTTTTTATTTATTTATTATTATTTTTTTCCATTATAGGTTGAAGAAATTATAGGTTGAAGAATAATATTGAAACTTTTAAGAAAGGTTAGGAAACTGGTTGAGAATTCCTCTTCTATAGATGGGTATAAAATTGCATGCAAAGGGGGATAGTCTAGCTATGTCGTATTAATAGTTTTGAAGCATTTGGAAGAATATGTTGTTGATTGTTTTAGAACAATGTAATCTTGAAGCATTTTGAATAGTAGAGTTTTAACTATTGTTGAGCTCTTATAATTTTGAAGCATTTTCAAGGGCAAGTGTTTATATGTTTTTAAATATTGATAGTATTGGAGCATTTTGAATGATTTGGTTTTTATTGGTAGAGTCTAATTGTAATGGATACATGTTGTTAATGGTCTTGGGGCATCTTGAAAAATTATAAAATAAACTCAAGTATAAAAAATAATTTCACGTGCGTGCACTAACTAGTAATATTAAAAGCGGGTTTGCATTAGTTTTTCTTAAAACTACTTTCAGAGTCAAAATTTCACTTGATTTAAAAAACGAAGTGATAATCACTTTTATATGATTTGAGAAATGATAGGATAGTTGGCACAATTTTTATACTAAATGTGATTTTGGCAAAAGTTAGGGGTCCCAACTAATTTTGATATAATCACTTTCAATATGAAAATTTTGAGGTGTAAAATATAATTTGAAAATTACTCTAAAGAGATATGTGAAGAGATAGTTATCAAAAAGTGATTTTAGAAAAATTAACGTAAGTATAGTATCGGCAATAGAGGGATTGGTGTCAAATTAATTAATGGAATATTAGGAAAAAAAATTAAGAAATTATGGTTTTTTTTATTATTTTTTTTAAAGTCTACATATTAATATGATAATAAATTATTTATAAGCTGACCCAACATTTGGGTGCTCCCCACTCGAATTGGATCAATCAATCTTTTATAATTTAATTTCTATGTGGAGGGTCTCTAAAACTTATTAGTCAAACTTGGGTAGTGTAAGAAACCGATGTGGGACAAATCTTTCAATAATACCAAATTTATAATCCTTCTCCAATGACCCCCTCGCCATAAGTTCACACTTCTTTAATGGGCTATCACTGCATCACAATAGGTCCAAGTTCATTTGTTCAATGTGCAACAAGTCCAGCAATGGTAAGGCTCTAATTGGATTTTTTTTTATTTTTTTGGAAACTCCGGCACTATATTAAGAAAACCTCACTTTTGGCGGAGGAAAACCTTGGAAACAAAAAAAACAAACTTATAACAACCAAATAACCTAGGAAGATAAATATACAAATAAACCCATCCCAACTAATAAACTTAGAACAAACCAAAACCCGAACTCACATACAAAAAAAAAAAAAAAAAACCAGACTGAGATTAGATTTACAATCTTAACAAAGAAAGACCAATCTTATCAATCTTTAGAATGCCTTTCAGCCGATGCGATATATCTTCAAAACTCGTCCAAACTTTCTAAACTTTGGATTCTTGACATCCTCATTTTGTCAAGAAATCAGCAGCAGCATTACATTCTCTAAACACATGCCGAAACACCACCTGCCAACCAGCAATAATCTGAGTAATCTCATCACAGTAATCTTCAAGATACCATATTCCACATCTCTTTTTCTCCAACCAATGAACCACAAGCATAGAATCTAATTCCACTTCCACTTTCATCAAACCAAGTTGTTTACAAAATTGTAAACCATTCAGCAGGGCCCTTAATTCTGCAATATTGTTTGTATATATCATGTCCCATCTCTTTAGAGAAAGCCAAAATTTGTTAGAGGTATGCCCTAAAACCAATCCTAAAGTGCATATCTATTTCATATTAGGTTAAAAAGGTACTGCTTGTCGTTTATATATTCAATTATATATACGATAATGTCCATGAATAAATGATAAGAGAAATATGTATCTCAAGTTTGTTGAGATATGGAGACTCATATTTCTCATACACATTTATTCTAAAAGTGTTTTTGCTCATAGGTTTATTAAAGAGGACATTTATTAAACCGACAAAAGTATCACATATTTAAACTAACTCCAATGGGATGATAGGTAGTCTTTCTTATCAGTGTAGTGACATTTAGGTTAATCTGTGGGTGCATATTAGAGAATATGTACACTGAACATGATCTGCTAGAATATTCCTATGGATATTAAGTCAAAGGAATATTCTTATGTTACGTCCATTTGGTAATCCTAAGACCTGAGACACCATGGATGTCTTATGCCTGAGTTGTTAGAGTTTGATAGTGTTTTATCAGCCTTGATCATAAGGTTGTAGTCGGCACTCATTGGCTCTAATAGGTCTTGCATTAAGGCATATGAGTGGTCAATAAGGAATCATCACTCTCAGTGTTATGAGAGAGAATGTCAGGGTCAATTCTCAAATATAACTCTCAATGTGAATCTCTGGCCAAAGTGATAGATGAAATATGAAAGGGTTTTCATAGGGTTCATCTGATTGAGATTATAATTTGAAGAACATATGACAAGAAAGTTAAGATAGGGTCTTGACTTATATCCATACCCTAAATATCTTAACTATGACATTAGGGGATGAAGGATTAAGTAACAAGAAGGGTTCACATAGTTCTACCATTCACCCAAACCTAGGGCATGTCATGACACATTGCTAGGCGTCACTCATGACCAGTGAAAGCCTATTGATAAGTGTTATCAATGAGGGCATAATTGGAATAGTTTCAATTAAACCTTTAAATAGAAAGTTTCTATTTTAGGAGAAATAGAGATGTCCCTAGTCACTGCTAGGTTGGGGTGAACCCAATGGGTCACACATAAACAAAGAATATAAGAGAGTCTCTTGAATTAAAGAGAGAAGAGAATTTCCTAAAATTAATTATATTAATAACCTTGTATTATATAAGGAATTAAGTTATATATTAATTGTTAATATATAAAGAGAATTAAGTTACTTTTGAAAATAAGTATTAAATAGAAACCCTATTGGTTTTCTATAAATACAAGTTGATGAGACATGCTAGCACTAAGCCTCCCATCATCAAAGTAGAGAAATAGTTTCTCCCCTCTCCCAAGCTTGATTCTTCCATTGTAGAGAAGCTTCAAGGATTCAAGAGGTTTTGTATTCGTGTGGATACCGTTGGCGACTTCATCGCTTTGAAGTTCAAGATCAAGGATTGCAAATCGAAAGGCGAATCAAGTAAGATTTATTTATGTTTGATAAATATATAAGCTTGTATGTAAATCACATGTTCCTATGCTTGTACAATCATGGTTAGGATATTCGATGATGGAATCATCTTTATAAAAATTTTTATTTTGCCTTCCGCTGCGATTCCATGATTTCGAATGATTCCTTTCAGTGGTATCAGAGCCAAATCAAGCATGGACATGAGATTAATGATGTTTGGCAATGGTTTAATTAATTAAAATAAAAAAAATCAATGGTTTTAGAAACCATGTGGAATTCGGCCATGGAGGTTCTCCTCCTTGTTTATTGTTTTGGTTTTGTGTTTAAATAGCAATTAGGGTTTATGTAAAACCCTAGAGGGATTCGGCAATGTGGGGCTGCACGATGAGAGTTACGGCCATAAGGGTTTTACCCCTTTGGTGTTTGAGATTCAAGGGTTTTAGAGAACAAACCCAGAATCCCGTTTTTCTGGAGCATGCCAACTTGTTTGGCTTGTATATTGATCAAAACATATCCAAATCGCATGAAATTGGTCTTGTTTTGATCATGACTCAATATAGAATGTTTCATATGAATTTGGGAATTTTTACAAGCCATTAAGGCAGCGTTTGAAGGCAAAACAACCTCTGGACAGTAGCACTGTTTTCTGCAGAAATTTTTAGTAAAGTATTCTTGTTTTGCTTGGTTTGTTCAAACCACTCAATGGCTTCCCTTCAAACTTCATAGAAGTGTTCTATGGAAGTATTCTAAGGGTTCTATGATTGTTTCTTGGAGTTTTGGAAACCCTAGAAAGTTTAGATGATGTTCTTGAATTTTTGAATTATGAACAAAACTTGGTTTTGAGAAAAACTGGTTTTAATGGCTATAGGGGTTCACGGCATTGAGGGTTTTCGCCCTCATGAATTTCGGCTACTAGGGTTTTCAAACCCTAGAATATATTTGCACACATCTTGATTATTTTTAAATTGTTAAAAGTTTGATTCTCTATGGATGCAAATAACTTAGTTTAAAATTGTTTAATCTTGTGTTTTAATGGAGTTCATGTTAAAGTGTTTAACAATGGTGAATTAGGGTTCTTTGAATCCTTGTATTCATCATCAATGGTGGCTGGTTTTAGGTTTTAGAAACCCTAAACTAAAATAGAAAAATTTCCTAATTTGTTTTAGGAATCCCTAAATGTCAAACTAAGAAATTCCTAGTTTCTATTTTGTGAATTATTTGATTTAGGAAAGTTTCCTATCTTTGATTTGATTCTTTCTTATTTTAATTGATTACAATATAGATAATATTGCAGCATATTTTAGTGTTTATGGAAACTCTAAAAGGTTGGATTATGGTAAGATTACCTAACCCTAACCCTAACCCTAGCACACTCTCTCTCTCCCACTATGATTCATGGCCACAAGGGTTTGGAACCCTAGTGTGCCTTATTTTATTTTATGTTTTCATAATCTTATGTTCTTCATATATTTTATAAAGTGTTTATGAAGTTTTCAAAATAAATTTAATTGTTTTTGAAAATTAAAAATGAAGAACATATAGATTTGATGAAAAGTGTTTTATGAAACAATTTTAGTGTTCTTGAGAGAATGTGCAATTTATGTGATGAGTTATTGTTTTTAATTTCTTAAAAACATTTAGGGATGCTGCTAGATGATATATAAATGTGTTAAAAACATTTTAGCATAATTATATATTGATAGGATTAATTTTGAAATAGTTTTGAAATTAAAACTGGGTTGCTGTTTTTCTGGGCAGCAACCATAAAAGCTTTTGCAAAATCCATGAAAAATAGTTTCTGGGACTTTTGAAGCTTGCCACCTATTGATTTCATTAATATAAGGTCTTAACAAAGTCGAGGAAGAGTTCCTATGATTTTTAATGACCTAGAATAGCCACACTAGATTTTTTGTGATTGAGAGTCAAATCTGGAAATTCTGACCCTCTATCGTAAAATGTCTCTAAATGATACCATACGATGGAATCAAGTCTTGAGACCCCTTCCATTGTTTAGAGGACTGAAAAACCTAGTGAATTGAAGTGTTTCCATAACTTAGTTCATTATAGGTTAGGCCATTTAAGGACATTTGTGAGCAAATTCCAGAATCTGCCATGGTTTGGAGTTAGTGTCACAAAGTGCCTTAAAGTGATACCAAATGTTGGAATCACTAAACGAGACCTATGCCATTTGAAAGAGGACTGAAAAACCTTGTGAAATAGAGTATTATAACATTTTTAGTTTTGTAGAAAACTGGGTTTGTGTCTTTTCAAGAATTTTTGGTTTTGAGTTATTATTTAATTCCTACAATTTAGGTTAATGTTGATTGATCTATAATGCATATTAAAGTGTTAATTGCATGATAAGAATTGTGAGAATAATTTCTCAAATTAAATTCTATTTATTTAAAACCCTAATAGAGTTAATTAGGAGTTTTATTTAAGAAAAGACACTAATATATTCATATGAGATATGATGGGGTTATTTTAAATGAGATTTAAAAGGGATCATTATTATTGTTATGAGATAATGATAATAATAATATTGACTTTAATTAATTAAATGCCATTGCCATCATTGCCTTTCTTTTGTTATTATTGTTTTTATTATTTATGCAATGTGTATGTATAAATATGAATGGATGATTATGGACTTAAGACCAATTAAATAAGATGTGATTGGCCGCATTAGATGTGTTTGGTTTATTTTAATGAGTTGTATTTAAAGTAGTTTAAATATTGGTGATGTAATTTATTTGAGGCTTGCATGCCTCTTCCCTTATTTCCCACTCAATCCCTATGTATCCTCTATCTCCTTAATCCCCTTCTTTCTTTATTTTAAATGTAATATCGGATACTTGGTGGAGCATGGTGAACTTGAGGTGCATGGTGGAGTCTTGTTCGAGAGGAAAAGCAAGGACTTGAGAAGGACTTGGCGAGGACTTCAAGACTTTTCGAAGATCTTTTAGTCTTGATGTAACAGTGACAGTTTTTAATTGCGATCACCTAACCCTCATTATAGACCTAGGGTTCATCTTTTGGCACAAAGTTTGAACCCACCCTAAAGTCCATAATCAATCCAATGACCATTTAATATATGAGATGTATGCTTGGTAGGGGCCTTGACCTAATTTATTATATGTTCAAGATGAATCCACCATAACCTCTAAAAGGACAGTGGGAGGATAATATAGAACTAATAATGAAGTTTGGTCTAAATTCTGTATGTATGTTTGATATATATATATATATGTGATGCATGTGATGTATGTTAATGTTAAAAATGAGACCCTATTTACAAAACCCTTTGTTTTTCAAAATTAAGTTGTAAGGAAAAGGTATGAACCTTATCCTAGCCTCCTACCATTACAAGATAGGTGGATCTTTATGGTGGATGTGTTTGACTGCATTTATGTGGGAACACATTCATTCTGAGGGTTCATACTAGCTTGTTACATATTGGATATCATGAGGTGTGATAATAGGGCATTCCAAGAAACTAATATGTGAGGGATGCAACATTCAATTGACCATACTCATTTGAATGGTAGGTGTGATTTTACTAAAGTACACTAACCAAGAAATTATTATATGAGGTTACTGTATTTTAGAGGCTAAAGGAAGGTTGGAACTTGCTTGAGAAGCATTAGGATAAAGAGTTATCCACTCATTAAAATTAGTATCCAAGAAAATGTTATGTGAGGACTACTAATCCTTGATGGGACCCCAATCACTGCTAAGGAAATTCAATGCTGAAATTCCCGAATCTCACTAATAAAATGGTATATGAGATTTGAATGAAATAGTGGGAGGTACCATAAGACTTAAAATCCAATAGGTTTTTATGGTTTAATAATATGAAATTTACATTTATTATTTTCTGTTGTAAATGGCTCCACTAAACCCATTATCTAGCTAGAATCCTTGTTGACAAAAGTTTGACTGGTCCAAATCCCCAAGAATGGTTAAATAATTTTAAGATTATCTTAACTGCCGCAGATAAAATCAAATATATCATTAGTACCCCGTGCCCCATTGATTTGTCAGAAAGGGCAGCTAAGGAGGAGATAAAGGATGATGTGCACATTGAGAGTACACGATCGATCCTATTATATCTTATGGATATGTATAGCTCACAAAATGGAATTGCAAAGTACAATGCTATAGGTGAACTTTACTCCTATAAGATGATAGAAGGATCATCCGTTTATGAGCATTGTCTTAAGATGATTCGGAATATCAACTCCTTGAGCGATCTAGGTGTTATTATAACATCTATTGATATATTGCTTCATTCCCTACCTTATAAGTTACAAACCATTTATCATTGATTTTCACATGACTGATGTGGATTCAAAATTGTCTTTGACTGATTTGATGAACAAGTTAGTAACTGTGGAGGATACCTTGAAAGGGGAATCCAAAGGTAATGTTTTGGCCGTAGATGGGGCATCGACTTCTAAACCCAAGCCCAATGGCAAAGGTAAGAAAAAGAAGAAGTCCAATCTTAAGCCAAAAGGGAATGTAAAGAAAAAGTATAAAGGAAAGAGTTTCCACTGCGGCAAAATTCGTTTATGGAAAGGGAATTGCAAAAAGTATATGGCTTCATTGAAGAATGGTTCTTCAAATGGTACGTCTTGTATTTATTTACTAATTAAGAATTAGTATTATTTTGCTTTATGGTATGAGATACCTAACTGTGTTTTTCTTGTATAATGCGATTGTATGTAGGAGGCAAAGGGAAGCAGAAAGTTGAGTAGACATTGGGCTTGCAGTGTTTGGATAGGAACAAGAGTTGCTACCTTCAACACTATAGTGTTTGGATAATATTGCTTCTTTGGAAGTTTTATTTAATTTTGAATATTTTGATTATTTAAAATAGTTTATTTATAATATTGATTATTTGGATAATTTCTGGCAATTATTTTAAAGTTCTAAATTTTTCATGAATGCTATTAAATATATATATGTTTCAACTTTGTAGGGTTATATTGATAAATGAATCTTGACACTTTGTTTGTATTCATTAATTAATATAATCCAGTCACCTTATTTATAAGGAGTTTAAAAGGATAATACATGAGATGTATAAACCTTAGAATTTAGTTTTATATACTTCATATCAATTTTGAATATTTGAAAGTGTTCAAAGAATTCAAAACTATGAATATTTGAAGAGTTCAAATCATTCATTTGAAGTAAAGCTAAAAAAAAAGAAATATTGAGAATATTTTAGTTGAATCATTTATATAAGGAGGACCTTAAATACGTTAAACGTTTTAGTTTAAGGGATTATTTTAAATATGAGATATTTCAAAATAAACCTTAAAACTATGCTTTCTTTAATAAAGAGTTATTGGAAAGTAATGGTTAAGAACCATACATTTATGAAACATTATAAGGAATTTTATGTTATTAAAGAGTTCAATAATTAAATACCTTGTTTCAAAAAGGACTAGTGGGAGCTATAAAGTCATCATTCTCAGCTTTCTTTATTTAAGTACATACTTTAAATACTAAGTATAGTATCAAGAATTCCATAAACGTTATAGGAATTCTAATCTCTAAAAAAATATTGATTTTATGAAGGATTATTTATGAGTTTAATATTTGAGAAATATGAAACCTCATAAAAGATTATGTACTTAATATCATTACTGCTACAAAAGTTGTTAGGAGATATTATTCATAATATTGATCCTGAATAAAAGTGAGTATATTATTAAATTAATTAAGAATGTAATACTTACATGAATAAAGAAATCTAAAAGGATGCCATTTACAAGTTGCCTAAAAGAATGCCTAGTACATACTGTTCTCTACCAAGAACACAGGTCTCATTTACTAGACATCGGAGTTGGCAGCAGAATTGTAGTTTAATTACTATTATTGAAAATAATAAAGATGCAAAATTAGTTTGCATAGGATCTCCATTGCCATAACTCTTCATGGGAGTTATAAGCCTTGTCTTTCGAAGACTAGTATAAGATACTATGGTGATTGGCTTTAGTGCAAGTGGGAGATTGTTAGAGGTATGCCCTAAAACCAATCCTAAAGTGCATATCTATTTCATATTAGGATAAAAAGGTACTGCTTGTCGTTTATATATTCAATTATATATACGATAATGTCCATGAATAAATGATAAGAGAAATATGTATCTCAAGTTTGTTGAGATATGGAGACTCATATTTCTCATACACATTTATTCTAAAAGTGTTCCTGCTCATAGGTTTATTAAAGAGGGCATTTATTAAACCGACAAGAGTAGCACATATTTAAACTAACTCCAATGGGATGATAGGTAGTTTTTCCTATCAGTGTAGTGACACTTAGGTTAATTTGTGGGTGCATATTAGAGAATATGTACACTGAACATGATCTGCTAGAATATTCCTATGGATATTAAGTCAAAGGAATATTCTTATGTTACGTCCATTTGGTAATCCTAAGACCTGAGACACCATGGATGTCTTATGCCTGAGTTGCTAGAGTTTGATAGTTTTTTATACAGCCTTGATCATAAGGTTGTAGTCGGCACTCATTGGCTCTAATAGGTCTTGCATGAAGGCATATGAGTGGCCAATAAGGAATCATCACTCTCAGTGTTATGAGAGAGAATCTCAGGGTCAGTTCTTAAATATAACTCTCAATGTGAATCTCTGGCCAGAGTGATAGATGAAAAATGAAAGGGTTTTCATAGGGTTCATCTGATTGATATTATAATTTGAAGAACATATGATAAGAAAGTTAAGATAGGGTTTTGACTTATATCCATACCCTAAATATCTTAACTATGACATTAGGGGATGAAGGATTAAGTAACAAGAAGGTTCACATAGTTTTACTATTCACCCAAACCTAGGGCATGTCATGACACATTGCTAGGCGTCACTCATGACCAGTGAAAGCCTATTGATAAGTGTTATCAATGAGGGCATAATTGGAGTAGTTTCAATTAAACCTTTAAATAGAAAATTTCTATTTTAGGAGACATAGAGATGTCCCTAGTCACTGCTAGGTTGGGGTGAACCCAATGGGTCACACACAAACAAAAAATATAAAAGAGTCTCTTGAATTAAAGAGAGAAGGGAATTTCCTAAAATTAATTATATTAATAGCCTTGTATTATATAAGGAATTAAGTTATATATTAATTGTTAATATATAAAGAGAATTAAGTTACTTTTGGAAGTAAGTATTAAATAGAAACCCTATGGGTTTTCTATAAATACAAGTTGATGAGACATGCTAGCACTAAGCCTCCCATCATCAAAGTAGAGAAATAGTTTCTCCCCTCTCCCAAGCTTGATTCTTCCATTGTAGAGAAGCTTCAAGGATTCAAGAGATTTTGTATTCGTGTGGATACCGTTGGAGACTTCATCGCTTTGAAGTTCAAGATCAAGGATTGCAAATCGAAAGGCGAATCAAGTAAGATTTATTTATGTTTGATAAATATATATGCTTGTATGTAAATCACATGTTCCTATGCTTGTACGATTATGGTTAGGATATTCGATGATGGAATCATCTTTATAAAAATTTTTATCTTGTCTTCCGCTGCGATTCCATGATTTCGAATGATTCCTTTCAAAATTAACTTAGCATTCGCATCTCGTATAACTCCACCTGCCCCCACACACCCTGGATTATCATTACAACTTCCATCTACATTTAATTTAAACCATCCATCAGTCGGTCTCAACCATTTAACAATCTTTAAATTTTTTTGTTTGGGTTCTTTAACAGGGATAGACAATTCAGCCAAAACTCTCTTATCATCCATCTTTAATTTATTAATAGCTTTCAATTTCATACCTGCCCAAGAATTTGCTGCTTTAATCGAGATCCAAAGTGCTTCCACAGATATATATTTCTCTTACATCCGAGCTTTACATCTCCACATCCACAAAGCCTAATTCAAAATAGATGGAATGAGACCAAGAATGCTCCCTTTTTGTGATGAGTGTGCTGCCCTTCGAAACCAAAATTCGATTTTTTCTTTCCAGTTCCTATTCGATATAAATGGCATACCCATTAAAATAGAAATGCGACGCCAAATTTCATTAGCCACTCAGCCCATAGCTAAAACATGATCTTGACTTTCCATATGGCCCCTTTCACAACAAGAACATTTAGAGACCAATGGAATGCCCCTTTCACTCTAATTGGATTAGTTTTACTTTACATCACTTTTAAAAACTCTCTTATCATAAATTTTTTAGAGTTATATTCAAATTAACCATCTCCACATACCAAAAATTTCATACTAGAGTGATTATGATAAAAATTAGGAAGCCTATCTTTAGCCAACCATCCTATCACTCAAGGAGTGATTTTACGTAAAATTAATCCAAACAAAACCTTAGACAAGCATACCACCATTATCTGTGAACAATGTACTTCTTTCACTGAAATGGGTCAAGTTGCACTCTCTTTAATGCTTTTGAAAATAACATCACAATCCTTTTTAATTTGCATTGGTCACTACAAGACAGAGTGAGTTATGGCCGGGTTAATAGTATCTCTCTTTTTACGAGGTGGAGATTTTGAATTTAACTCAGTGTTGGGATAAAATGTTCAAGAAATAAAAGGAAAATGCTATTCCCATTATGTAGCTAGCTAAAGGGCCTATTTGGACTCTCTCATCAAAGAAAAAAAGGTTATCCTTCGCCTAGCTAGATTAATTACAAATTAAGATGTGTTGTAACCATCAAGACCTTAACCTTCATATATATATATATATAAACATCCAAATAAATCTCATTCTCTGTATGTGGTATATATAGTGGACAGAAATATGACCTTCACTCTTTAATGCAACACAGTTTCACATCTTAAATGGTCCCATCTCGATAGGCTATGGGCTATGTGAAGGGTACGGTTGACGCCTTTGTCCCTATTTGTACAGTTGCAAACAAATACACATCTTGGTGTCCATGATTCAACCAAGAACCAGTTTTGTTTATTAAGAATGGCCTCCGCGGATGAAGGTGTTATTTTTATATATGGAAATTATGGATTGATCCTTTGAACTATCTACGAAAAATATTTTGTTCCTGTGGACTATGAATTTTGACACATTGACTCCCTGTACTATTTATCTGTGGAAGATTGTACCCTTCTGTTAACTAATCGAATGTCTGTTTAATAGAAAGAAAGTCATGTGCATTCATACATTCACTTAAAATTGATGGAAAAATACCTTCATGTGAAAGCACTTGACATTCTATTTGTTAAACGAATGTCCGGTTAGCTGACAGAAAAATGCAATTTATCGTAAATTGATATTATATGAGTCAATGTGTTACAATTGATAGTTCATGAGTGCAAAATATTTCTCCCTGATAGTACAATGAGTCAATTGGTAGTGTTTTTTTTTTTTTTTTTTGACTAACCTTAATGTCTCTGAATCTACTATTATATATAACACAATGCATGTGGGCAATTAAAAAAATCAGCAATATCTAAAGTAGTCATTCATGATTTGTTCGACAGCTTGTAAAGAAGGGGACAAAGGGAATCAACAATTACATTTTTCTCCCTTTGTCCTGATTATGTACCACTGAATTAAAAATAAAAGAGGAAACCAATCTTTTAGATTTCAATCGAACATGTCAGAATTGGTATCAGAAAGTGCCTATATATTCTCATGTGCTTTGGGCAAAAGGTTGATTATTATTTTTCAATAAATTCCAGCTGCATGATTAAGTTATATCAACCCCAGCTAGGCCAGTCCTGAGGAATCTCCATTTTTTATGTCAATATACAGTATGACCACAGTTTAGGATTTAGCGCAGGCCCTAAACCCAACTCATGAGAAGGGCGAAGATAGGGAAAATTTTAAATTATTTGGGATTAGCTTAAAATTTTAAAAAATTTCAAGAAATTTTAAATATGCCCCTACTATATTATTTGCAAAACAGCATTATACAGTTATTTGCTTATTTCAATATTTTTAAAAGTTTGTGAATTCAATTCATTTGAAATGTTTATAATATTCATGCGGCAAAGTTGAAATTGTATTTGTGTTCAATGAAGTTTACTGCCCATATGGGGTAAATTTTTATTAGTAGAAAAAAGAAAAATTGCCTTCATGCTGTCAAAATCTAGCTCCGCCCCTGCTCATGAGCATCCCCAAACACCATTAACTACTCCCAACCAGGGGCGGAGCCAGGATTTTGTTAGTATGGGGGCAATATATATATATATATAACTTAATAAAAACCTACTGTTATCCCAAACATACCTAACATTAATAAATAGGCACTATTTTAATTACTTTGCAATATTAAGCATAAATTCCCGAACTTTTTAAATTATTGAAGTAAGCAAGTAACTTTAATGTTGTTTTGCAAATAATATAGTGGGGGCAAATTTAAAAATTCTTAAAATTTCTCGAAATTTTAAACTAATTCAATTTATTTTTGAAATTTAAGTGGGGGCACTTGCCCCCACTGCCCCCCTATTGTATCCGCCCCTGCTCCCAACTATTCCTCCATCGATGATGATATATCATTAATTGACTCAGAAAGAAAGTTTAAAAATGTAGGTGGGCAAAATAAACAGGCACCCATGCTGCTTTAATTTGCAGAGTGGCCAACTTTTTACAATTAAGAAGGAAAATGTTGGTATATGAAGTGGCCATTTTAAAATGATTGTTAGCGTACAGAATAGATATATACAATATACACCACCACTAAAGGCAGGCACTAACAGATTAAAGTAGTACTTATGCCAGTTACTTAATAGAAGACTCATGTAGTCGATCTTCATATATATATATTCAATATTGCTCATCATGACTGATCGAGCTTATAATTAATTTCCCAGTCTTTGAAGCTCCGATATATCCGGCCACTTGAAAAAGCTCCATCGGAAATTAATTTAAATTTACTTCTTCATTAATATAGAATGGGTGGAAAGAAACCTTATTTGGCTGTGATTCTCATACAATCCTTATATGTTGGTATGTTCTTGCTCTCCAAGGCTGCTTTCAACTTGGGTATGAAAACTTATGTCTTCGTTTTTTATAGACAAGCAGCTGGAACTCTTATCTTACTCCCTCTCGCTTTCATTTTTGAACGGTATTTATATTAATTTCTTCTTCTTCTGATTATGGCCGGGACTATATATATACATATGATTAATTGTACGTAACGAGTGTATTTTTCTTTGGGATTCTAGGAAAAATGCTCCACGGCTTTCATTTGTGATCTTCTGCAAGCTTTTTATTCTTTCTTTAATTGGGTAAATGTTCAATCTCTGTTTAAAGTTTTGTCACTTTCATGATTACCTTTTAAAGTACCCTAAAATGAATGGGTATTGATCGATATAATTTCATTTGCTCGAACCCAACACTTAAAAGTGAAGAAGCATTAATTTGGTTACTGTGATAGATAGATGACGTCCAATTTGATTTTGTTAATATATAGAAAGGAAAGTTTTGAGGTACGTGTTCAGCTTTGGTCTTTTTAAATTGCAGAATAACTATAAGCTTGAATATTGCCGGCGTCGCCCTTGTTTATACATCTCCAACATTGGCTGCTGCAACTACAAACTGCCTTCCTGTCACTACATTTTTCTTCGCGATCTTACTCAGGTAAATTGTTTGACAATTCACTGACAATTGTGACTTAGTGGCATCTCTCGGAATATATTTAAGATTTGAATTTTGGAGAATCTATGAGCAGGAAGAAAAAACTTTTAAGTTTCTATCCCTTTCCTTTGTTTGGTTTGCCAAATTGGGAGAGAAATGAAAAGCGGGGGAAAGAAAGTGGGTGCTTTTTTGTTCAGAGAGAAAAAAAGAGAAATGATGTAGATTTACTATTTTGCCCATATACGTTGGAAAGCAATCCAAACATGATGGAGAGAAAGTTAACTTTCTTTCATGTTTAACTTTCTCTTCTCAAAGTTAACTTTCTCCTCTTTTTTTCTTTTTTCTAATGTGGTTATCTTCTCTTTCCTCCAATTCTCTTAATCCAAACACAGTGTACATAAGAAGAGGAGAGGTTTACCCCCATTGTGCACAGCAGGCCAAGGGGGAATATGTGCTCTCCAGAATTATTTGGGAAGTAGGTTGATATAAGTTTTATTAGGACATTCGATCTTATAAGTATAGAACCTTATTTGGCAAGATATATTAGGTTACCTCATTTAGCACTAGTTGTAGAATATACTTTTTAAAACTAACTATTTGATTAGATACCCCTCTTATCTTTATCATGTCTACTAAAATTAAATATCAGTGATCCAACAGTCGGTTTCTAAAAAATTGACTAGGATAAAATAATAACATTTTGAATAACAAAAAAACTGCAATTTTTCACATTGTCATTTTTCAAAAACCGACCGTTGGATCACTGTCATTTTTGGTAGGCAATACATAAAAAGAGTATTTAATCCAACCGTTAGCGTTTCAAAATATGTTCTACAACTGGTAGTAAATGAGGTCACCTGATGCATTATGCATCAAGTGCACTTAATGCTAGCACCCAGGGTCACGTTCCCCTTATCACTTGTTTCATCATTATTTCTACCATTCGTTTTCAAAATACCAATATGGATCGAATATTTTGAGAAACCGATTGTTGGATGATATACCTTTCTTATATATGTCATGTATGTCAAAAATCACCATGATTCAACAATCGGTTTCTAAGAAATGTTACTATGAAAAAAATTTATAATTAGAAACATTGTAGTTTTTTACTGTGAGTTTTTTAAAATTTGACCGTTGGATCAATGTAGTTTTTGGTATACATGACATACATAAGAAGGGTATCTAATCAAATAGTCGATTCTCAAAATATTCAGCCCATATATTCGTGTTTTGATAATGAGCTGTAGAAATTAATAATGGTAAAACAAGTGGCCGGTAATGGAAACCATTCCCATGCATATATGTTTTTACAAAAATGATCAAGTCAGCATATCCATATATAAGCTTATGAAGCATGAAATATATCCACATATAATTATGGGATACATATTTTTGCTCATGTTACTGTAATTATAAAAGCAGTAGCCAACCAGCCACTATTTCATGGTCCCGAACTTGATTTCGTGATGTTTTCATCTAATTAAAAATGATCCACTGAGGACCAGTCCTTAAATTAAATTGAGGACCACTCATCATTAGAATAGGTATTTTGAAAAAAATGACTATTGGATTATATAAAAAGATTATCTAATTAGATAATCTTCTTATATATGTCATGTCTGCCAAAAATCATAGTGATCCAATGGTTGGTTTTCAAATTAAATACAGACTGTTAAAAAATTATTATACCATTGAATGGTAAATATTGTTAGAGTATTTTATGAGCTGTATTTTGAAAATCGATTGACGGATTACTGTAATTTTTGACAGACATGACATACATAAGAAAATTGTCTAATCCAACGATAGGTTTTTCAATTATTTAACATTTTTAATCATGTACAGAATTGTGTTGCAGGATGGAAACAATCAAGTTGAGGACAACCCCTGGGATTGCAAAGGTTGCAGGTATAATTTCATGCATAGTTGGAGTGGTGACCCTTGCCTTTTACAACGGCCCCCAATTAAAACCCTTGTTCCATCATCATCTCTTTGGAGATCATGACACCCAAGATCATCAGCTTCATGTATCTTCTGGCAAAAAGTGGATAATGGGTTGTTTCCTCGCATTTATTTCCACCACCCTTTGGAGTTTGTGGCTTGTATTACAGGTATGTGTATATATATATATATATTCTGTTCTGTTTGGTTGCCAAGATAAAATTGACCCATTCTGATTTTTCAAGGAAATTGAATTTTTCCATTGTTTTGGTTATTATGATTATATTTTCAAATTCATCATCATGAATTGGACTGCAAAAGAAAATGTTAGCCATTAATTTTCAAAAATGATACTACAAAACTGAAAATTGCAAGATTTGATGATATCTCAAAACTTGCACTATTCCATTTTTTATTATTTTCTTTTCATTATTGGCCTCATTTTCGAGCGGTGGGATTAACTTTCTCGCCTGATAAGCTGAGGAAATTAAAAAAAAATGGAGCCATTTAGTTTTTATGGGAGGCATAATGATACCAAATTTAATGCATTTTGTATTTTTAAATAAAATAAAATAAAATTGAAACAGGCTCGAGTATTGAAAAGCTACCCTTCGAAGCTCATCTTCACAAGCCTTCAGTGCGTTTTCAGCACAATTCTGACATTTGTTATTGCCATTGCTTTGGAGAGAAATTCTTATCAATGGAAGCTGGGCTGGAATGTCAAACTTGTTGCGGTAGCTTATTGTGTAACTAAACATGAAACGCTTAACTTTCTCTATTCCAGTAATATATTACTAATTAAAACTGTTTCTGAACACCCATGTTTGGTTGTTAAGAAAATGGCCGGAGGAAAAGAAAAGAAAAGGAAATTTCAAATGCTTATTAATTACAAGATTTGGAAGCTTCTTAATCTAGTCATTTTCCTCCATTTAGTTTGTTTGTCTTGGACGCCTGGCAAACAAATTAATCTAATTACCAAAGAGTTCTTTGGACAATGCCTATAACATTAATCTAAATACAACACATCAAGGCACTATGACTATGATGATGGACCGGATTTGAGGCATTTTACATGTAGGCTGTGGAGCACATGGGTATACAAGTCCATCACAAACTCTCCAAATGCATGAATCCAACCCATGACTTTTTAGATGAGAGTCATGGATGCTGGCCGGCCGATTGAATAGTTGCGGATTGGAAATTAATATATTTTTTTTCCTGTTTTTTTCTTTCAGTCAATGCATTAATTTCACCTTTGATCGATTGATAAATCTAACATTAGATATTATTAAAGAAACTGCACGCCATTGGTGACAGGGAATAGTGGTGACTGGTGTAACATTCTACGTACAAGCATGGGTGATGGAGAAGAAAGGGCCAGTTTTCCAGGCCATGTCAACACCACTGGCTCTGGTCATGACAATCTTTTGCTCCTCATTTCTCTTGGGCGAGATCATTAGTTTAGGAAGGTAAGTTAATTAATTTTTTCTTTTATTAAACCCTATCCTAGCTTTCCAATTCTTTTTGGGGAAAATTATTCAAAAGTCCCATTTTAAGTTCTTTTTTATCCAAAAATATCATCATCTTTTCACTTTATCCAAAAGTTCAAATTAAACTTTTATTTTACCCAAAAGTTCAAAAAACTTATCTATGCATCAGTTTTCGAAGTTCTTCCAAAAAATTGATCAGTTTTCTACAAAATGATCAATTTATGCAAAATCAAAGAACAAATTGATGTATTTCTTATTGAAAATGATTTTTGGGTAAAGTTAAAAGATGGCGGGATTTTTGGGTAAACAAAACTTATAAATGGGACCTATGGGTAAACACCCTTAGTTTTTTCTCCTTTTTTTCCCCTAATGGGAGAAGGTTTGAAGGAAGTTCCAATTAAGTGATATTGGAAAAATGGAAAAAAAAGTAGTTAAGTAGTGATATTATATCTTTTGGAAAAGAGTAATGTTAGATGGACCAAATCTTAGACCAAAATTTTCTGACCAAATGATAGTGTAAGAATATGTAACATAGTCTCGATTTTTGTGGATTTAAAAAATCACAAAAGTAGAGGAGATATCTTACAGACATATTATTTGGTTAAAAAATTTTGATCTAAAATTTGGTCGACTTAGCATTTTTCTTTGGGAAAAGTTGTCTGAACTGCCACATACACCCTCTATACAAAAAAACACAACATGCTGATATGAGAATGGTACTTTTGAAATTAGAGCAATGCTATATATCGTTACACCGAATCACTACAAGTATCTCTACAAGAAGAAAATGATGATAGTTTTGAAAAATCACTCATGAGTATTTTTGGAAATTCATGATCTTTCATTCTTGTAGCGATATTTGTAGTGATGCATATCATTTTCCTTAAAATTAATGCAATAAACGATAATGATAATTATTTTATTTTGAAATCAAAGAAGAAAAGAAGATTATTTTATTTGGAAAAGAAGGAAGTGTTGGAGCACCGTAGTGTGTATATATATCTCTATACAGTCCCGAGTTAGTCAGCATATGCTTATATATCTTATGTAAGTATGAAGCTCATAAATAATTGTGGAATGCATATTTTGATAAACTGGTCATTAAATTAGATAATGTACTTATAGATGCATGCCAAAAATCATGGTGATCCAATTTCATAAATTCAAAATATAGCTATAAAAAACTGTCACCGCCGAAAAACTATCACAGTTTTTCTCAGTGACATTTTTGAGAAACCGACCGTTAGATCACTTTAAATTTTGGCAGACATCACATGCACGAGTAAAGTGTCTAATCCAATTGTCAGTTTTTCAAAATATATATCCCACAATTATCTATGAATTTCATGTTTACATAAGCTTATATAAGCATATGCTTATTTGATTATTTTATTTTGAAATCAGAGAAGGAAGGAAGTGTTGGTGCCCCATAGTGTGTGTGTGTATAACCAATTGGATAAAATTTTAGTTTCAGTGACATATATTGTGGTTTTTAGATATATAATAATGAGTTATTGTTGTGTTTTCAGTGTGTTTGGTGGGATATTGTTGGTGGGAAGCCTTTACAGTGTTTTGTGGGGGAAGAGCAAAGAGCAGAAAATGAATGATGAAGGTTGTTTAGCAGCTGCAACTGAACAAGAATATGAAATGGTGAAGGAAGTTGGAGCCACAAATTCTAAAACTTCATCTGTTGTGTAACCTTCATGTGAATCTGGTGGTTCACCAAAATGACTGGAGGTCCAGTGGGTATTGCTCTCAGAGTGGGTTTATGGCCCATAATAATACTCCATTGGCCCACTAGTTTTATCATGTTGAGGATTCCCATGAAACTTTAAAATGGGATTACATTTTGTAAAATTTTAAATTTATACTCTATAAATTTGTAAAATTTTGAGTTTGTCACTCCTAAATTTTTTTTAACCCTTTCATTTTACCTTCCTATCCCCCATTTTTTTTCCCTCTATAAAAGCCTTAATCCCACCCCAATGCTTTCAAAATAGAAGATAGTTATACATATATTGAATTGAAATATGATTTATTATATCAATGAATTATAAAGTTTTGGATTTTTTCTACCTCAAACTAATATGATAAAAAAATTGAACAAAATTGTTCTTGATTTTTTGAATTGGGATAAGGTATTATTAATAGTCAATTAAAGCCCACATTTGTACTAGCTTTACCTAAAATAATTTTTGGAGAATTATCTTTTCACATATCTCTTTAGAATTATGCCCGAATCAATTCTTGACATACTAGAGAAGTTCTAGGCAACCTTGATCTTCCTGTAGAAATCGGGCCTTGTATCTTTGAAGTTACATTCCAAGTGCTAGACATCCCTTTAGCCTAAAATTTCCTGCTAGGGCGACCATGGATTCATTCTGCAGGTGCAATTTCATACTAGAAGTTATTGTGGCAAAAATTAGGGGCCTAACTTCAACCAACTATCATATATCTCTCAAGTCATCTAGATGTGATTACCACTTGTCTTTATAAATCAAGTAGAATTTTGAGTTCTAAAAGTTATTTTAGCTAGGCAAAACTAGTTCAAACGAGACCAAAGTCTGCATTTCCTGAACTGAATTCTTGACTTTGCCCCTGGTAGTAAATGACGGTTTTGGTGTAAATTTTTGTAGTGTCTCTTGGAGATGATCTAAAATTGGCCGGGCCATATTATAGAAAATTAGAGCTACCACTGCAAATGATGAACTTGTATATGAAACATGATAGGGTTAAGTTATTTCTCAAAATGCCACATTTCAATTTTAAACGAACAATTGTGATCGAGGATCGTTGCAATTTTATCTACTAGATCCGTTTATAATGATAACTTGGATATGAAACAAGATGGCGCAATTCAATTTTCAAGGAATGACCCAGTGACCCCTAAATCAACATTTCGGGCTAACGTTTAAGGTGTCATGGTTGAATCCAATTACAAATTAAAGCAATCTATGGATATTGGTATTAGGGAGTACTTTTCATGATAGTAAAAGCCGGTTTGCATTATTTTTTCTTAAAATTATTTTTAGAGCCAAAATTTCACTTGATTTAAGAAATAAGGTGATAATCACTTTCATATGATTTGAGAAGTGATAGGATAGTTCACACAAATTTTATACTAAATGTGATTTTGGCAAAAGTTAGAAGCCCCAACTAATTTTGATATAATCACTTTCAATATAAAAATTTTGATGTGAAAAATATAATTTAAACATTACTCTAAAGAGATATGTGAAAAGATAGTTATCAAAAAATGATTTTAGAAAAATTTATGTAATTATAGTATCAGCAATAGAGGGATTGGTGTCAAATTAATTAATGGAATATTAGGGAAAAATTTAAGAAATTATGGTTTTATTTTTTCTTGAAAGTCTACATATTAATATGATAAAAAAACTATTGGTTCACGTTAAGTGTTACTAATGATCCCAAGGGGTCCTGTTCAATTGGGTATTTGGGTGACCAAAATATATGTCTAGCTTATTATATATGTCTCTATTTTCACTAAAAATAAACTAGCTTCTAGGGTTAATTGGATTTATAATTATGAGACGAGCTGAGGTTTAGAAAGGTCAATTCATATTTATTAGATTAGACAAGGAACTTAATGATGACCTTGCATGTGGTCTGAATCTCTCTCTCTGTCTCTCTCTCTCGATCAGTTGGGCCATGGTGAGCTGTGTCGGTGAGTCTTTTGAACCATGAGGATCAAATTAAGTCTAATCTACCTTAAACTATACTCACTTAGCCGGCCAGGCCAATCTTACCCTACTGATCAAATCACATCATTCAATCAATGAAAGAAGATCTTATACATAGTATAGTATAGTTGTAGTAACATCGATCAAAATCTAGTGACACCGCACCTGCATTATATTGGTTGGCGTCAAAGTCAGTCCAAGCTCATCATGTGTTTAATGTGCAAGAAATTTGAAAATAAGAAAGAAGCCTAAATATTGCATGTGAAAACGGCGGAGTTTTAATTGGTGTACGTGCTTTAATTTCATGGAAAGGACCACATGCAATTTAATTATAATTTTGAAACATCTCTATCGATGTTGCTTCGAAAATGGATTGCTGTTGCAATTGCCACTGGTAGCCAGCTAACGTGGCCCATCTTACAGCTAGGTTGGAGAATTCCTTTTTCCATATAAATATCGCTTCTAATTCATAGCCACAACTTTCTTATTCTATCTTCAAATAAATATGCCATACATAGATTCTCATTTAATTTGGTTGGTGATGTGATGGGAAATTCTGCATCCTCCAACACCTAACCCTACGCAATTTTTTTGGTATACCCATAAGCAAAATTCAACATGAAATATGTATTTCTGATGAATTAGATATTCTACTTATACACATCATATATACCAAAAATCACATTAATCTAATAGCTACATTTTCAAAAAAATAACAGTTTTAAAATAAACGGTAAAAAACTATGTGAAATTGTCATATTTAGTTTTATGAAAAACCATTTAACCATTGAATCTATGAAAAATTAACCGTTGAATCAATATGATTATTGGCATACGTAATGTATATAAGCATTATATTTGATCAAATGGTCTGTAGCTTTTCAAAATACTTGTACCATGCTGAGTTTTGCAAATCGCCTATCAAATTATAAGTAAAAACTATGCATCGAGAGAACATGTCCCTATATGTTAGGTTGAATTTTTTTTTTCTTTTGACATAACAAATGGACAAAAATTTGAAAGTATCAATAATTTCATAGTATATATTAAATTGAATCATGTGTTATATATATAGCTCTAAATCCAAGTACTTTTGAATAATTTTATCATTTATTTTTCCAACTATATACGTACCAAATGCCAACCTTTTGCCAAGGGTATAGCTACATATTGTGATGGTTGTGGATTGGATGGTAATGCAAGAAAAGCATTTTAGTCATATATATTCTATGAAATAGTAATAAGTGAAGACGTTCTGCTCAACTAAGTTTTGAACTAAGATTACCGTTAATTAATACATGAGTCAATATTTGATGAAAATGAAAACCCTCTTCATATGGGAGTTTAAATTGAGACTTTTCACTTTCTAAGATATAATCCTGTCTATTGAAATAAACTTTCTAAGACTTTTCACTTTTCCTTAATTCTTTATTCTTCTTTATCTCTATTAATTTTGGCCCTACTTCAAAATGATATGGCATTATATCATTGGTCCGATTAATTAATTGAAATTAGATTTTCAAGATTCTTTATATATTGGTGTGGGTTTCATTTAAGTTTCATTTCTCTTTTCATAATTAAATATATTTCTTTTTTATTTACTGTGGGTCTCATCTGCTTTTCCCATCTCTTCTTAATTATTTTTCAATTTAAAAAAAAAAAAAGATTTCAGTGTACTTTTTACTTTCTTTGTGTTATTTATTTTTTTTAATGATACATCCAAAATAATTTTCTTCAATTTCTTTAACTTTTAATTTTTATTTTTTTTTAAATCATTCTTATGTATTAAAATAATATATACTTTAACGCTATAAATTTAATAGCGATCTGGTAAGTTTCCAACTTAAAAGCCTAAGCTTGTAGGTGGAGGGTCCAATACAAGTATATGAAGCTTTGTGCATTTCATTTAGGCGATGTGAGACAGAGTGAATTTCATTTTTCTACACTCTCCCTCACGTGCAGGCTCATATTTGAGCCTTGTCACATGAATTACTAATGCTCTGATATTATGGGCCCGTTTGGAAACAAAAGCAAAAGAGAAGCAGAAGCAGAAGTCAGTTGCGTTTGGATACTATATTTTAAAGTGCTTTTGATACTGAAAGTATTTTTACGTCTGTTTGGATACCATATGGAGAAGTTGCTTATAATCATGAATTGACACAATTACCCTTGTCAATAAAATTAAAAATAATTTTATTTATAATTATAAATAAATATAATATAAATATAGTTAATAATAATATAATAAATAATATTTTATTTAAAATTTAAAATATTAATAGAAAAGGTAAGGGTGAAGGTTTATAAATATTAATATAAAAGTGAGTTAAGGGTGGGACGTGGAAGGATTAAATTTTGTTGGAGTTAATTGTTAAAGGGCAAAATGGGTATTTCAATAATTAAGTTCCCAAAAGTCGATTCTCTTCTCCGAAAATCAAGTCGAGACCTGATTCAAGCAAAAAGCAGATTTTCTGCTTTTTTTTGGTGGGGCCAGTGATTCCAAGTTTGCCAAACGGAACCTGCTTGTGCTTCTTTAGCCCTCAAGCAGCTTTTGCTGCGTATGATTCTTTATCTAAACAGCCACTATGTTAAGTTTCCAACTAAAAAGCCTAAACTTATATGTTGAGGGCCCAATACAGGTATATGAAGTTATAACAAGCCTTTTATTTAAGCAATGTGGGACGGAGTGGATTTCATTCTTCCACAGATTTCATTCTTGCACATTTTTCGGTTGCGCTTGTTCTCTGTACATGGGACTTAATATTACTTCTTTGTATCCTTTCTGGCATTAGACTCGAGAGTGTGCTCACAAACTATAACAAAGTACAAGATATATTCCACTGTGATCATTTCAAAAAGAAAAAAATGCAGGTGGTATAAAATATAAAGTAAAAATCGACTAAAGACGGGGGGTGATCAAAGATGCTCCCACTATGTTTCTTTAATCAGTCCAATGGGGCATGGCACACACCCGACCCATGCGTATGAAACTTGTTTACAAAATGGAGATATATAAGAGCAATAGCAAAAGTAAGGAATTTAGGATCCCAATAGATGGAGACGGAATAGATACCCTTGAGCCCCTTTCGATGAGATTCCCCATACGGAATTTCAATTAATGCCAATTTGCTATATCAAATAATTATTCCACCATGCATGTGACCTAAGAATGCCATGTGAGTTGGATTCTGATTTCTCATATGATATCAGAGTTAGATCTTATTGAGTAGTGTAATGGGCTATGCTTATGTCCTATCTATCACTTCTTTGTCTTCATCCGAAATTTTATTTCATTCATCTCGTTAACCTGCAAGCTAAGTCTCTGCCCGGATTCTTTGTCATTTTGTTCAGGGATGGAGCCATAATTTCGTACAGAAACCTACTCTTACCCCCAAACATATATATATCCTCCACACATTAATACAGACATTATTTTACTTTGCAACATGCTTTCATTTGGTTGGAAATTAACATCAAATATTGTGTTATATATGGACAGAAAACTCAAATATATAGTTTAAACTTTGACATGAACCACAAATATCTCGAACACAATTTAAAGCATAAATTCCCATGCAAACTTTTAAAATATTGAAGTAAGCAATTAAGTAACTTTAATATTATTTTGCAAATAATTTAGTTGGGTGGATGCACTTGCCCCATCGCCCCCCTCGGTATCTAGCTACCCTTGATCAGATCATCACATGTATACAATCTGGGTTGTACATGAGAGATCAAAAGAGTGTTAGACTAGCTTGTCGCATATTGATTCTCACACCAGTTAAGCTTTATTCATAATTAAGTTTTAACGACATTCCAGAATTGATAACTTAAGTTATTGAATTACAAGATTATAAATGGTACTATAGATGCGATGGGCGATGGCTACCGCGGACAGGAATATCTTGTCCTAGTTAATTACATGCATGCGCATAGGCATATATATCACATTCAAAGAATATTAGCTTTAGGGCATGTTTGGTGAGACCATGAATGGTGATATAGTTGTTTGGTCGAAATGGGACCTAGCTGCTAACACGATTCTTGCTTTTTCGAATTCTGAAATTCACTTTCATATGCATTGCTTTTGAAAATAATTCCAACCGCTATTTTCCGGAGGTACCACAAGACGAGAGAGTGTGTTATCAACATCTCTTTTTTAATCCAAAGCTGTTCTGTAGCTTTCAAAACGATATACATCATGGGAAAAAGTATCCAATTGAATCTCGTTTTTCTTCCTTTTAAAAGAGGTGGAAAGCATGCATTCAATCTTGAATGCAACGTGATGTTTTTGTATCTTTCTGTTTTCTGTATATCTGCCAAGGTTGTGGACAAGGTGAAATGCTGATGCTGTTGTACCAATCAATCTACGATGGACTGTTTGGTTGTGAGTTGTGACAATAACATTATGATCTACAAAAATTGCCCTGAGAGCAAGTTTGGCAATTAAGCTAAAAATTGGCCAAATGGGGCCTCCCAAAAACAGGGCCAACACTCATATATCAAAAGCAAGTTCCAAATTTTGTGGGGATGGATATTAACAAATAAAAGAAAAACAGCATAAGCTTACATATATATTTTATTACATTTATTTATTTATATTTATTTTGCACTATATGCATGTAATAGGCCCCATTTTAAGATTTCGCTTAAAGTTGTTAAAATCTCATGACCAGAGACGTATTTGATTTGGGTATTTGTGTTAATTTGTGTGTGCTTTAGTGGACATGTGTAGTATAGGTACCAAACAACAAAACACTATAAAAATTTCTTATTATTGTAACCAAACACACCCCATAGCATCCATGATTGAAGCAAGAAACAGTTTCTATAACTAATGCTTATCACTTTCATGTAAATGATTAATAACTATACATTTGAGTGGAAAAGACTTAAAATATGGCTTAATCATGCATGCAAATCTCCTTTTTTAAATGGTGTTTATCCATTCTTTTTCAATCAAGTTGATGGATCTACTGCTGAAAATCAAAGTTTGACAAATTATGGTAAAAGGAAAAGAAAGGAATATAGTTTTTTAGTGATCATATGGGCACATGCAAAGGCGTCTTAATTAATCATTTATACCACATGTTTATATATCATCTTCACATTAATTTAGACTAAAATGTGCATTTTCTTTTGATGAGATGAAGAATAAATTTTCATTATTAGAAGGAATATTATGATCCATTGACTTAAAATTAACAAGATGATAATTAACGCTTGTTTCGAATTTAATCAAGATTTAGGACCATAAACACAAGTTTTCTTACCAAAATCTCTCTCTCTCTCTCTCTCTCTACCATATTTAAGTTAAATTAAAAGGAGACATGGAGAAGAGGAGAAGGATTTGATTTATTGGCATCTTAAAGGTGCATGGTGACTGATTAGCCTTCCTAAAAACTAATTAATTCTCCTCCCTAAAAAGGTTGTCATTATAACTGTTCATGTGGACTTCAATTCGCATAACCTATGAGCCAGCTATTTGTTAAAACATATCAATTCAAACAAAAGCAGCTTTTGAAATATAAATTTAATTTTTAAATTAAAAGCTACTTTCTTTTTGGCAGGAATCTCTCTGTGTATATATATATATATCTCACACACACAGACACACATAAATGGACTAATTAAGTTCAAGAGCATGCAAAATGAAGCCTTGCAAATTGGTACCATCATGAATGAGTTCAGGTTCGAATAACATAAAGTTATTTTCAGCATTGCCAAGTTGATTTTTCTGTAATTAAGAAATCTGTTATGAGTTTAAAGTTTTTCATGAGTGGGTCTGGTATCTTATAAAAAAAGGCTAGACGAATTTTAATCTTTACTTTACCAAGATTGAGTACCATTAAAAATGCATATAGTAAGAGGGAAAGCAGAACCTAACCCAAAAAAGAAAAATCCTACTACTGAGAATATAGTTCCCTAGATTCCTATATATATATATATATAAAATAAGTAATAATTTAGATAAAAGTAAAGTAACAATAATAAAATATTATAAATCCAACTGAAATTGAGTTGACAAGGCTTTTGCCATGGGTGGAGAAAATTAAGGCATGAGATTTTAAATAAAAATTAAGCAACAAAAAGAAAAAGAAAAAAAAAAGAGGCATGTAAATATCGTCATGTAAATAATTAATATATACCATTTTGTGTTTGTAAATATATCTTTTTAAATAATGATAATTATTATTTTTTATAAGGATAATTACGGAAAGTAAATGTGAGCATATCAAACTCTAGTGTTAGCTTTATATATTAATATAGATAAAAGTATAAATAAATATCCTATAATTTTTCATACTATATATTTTATATTTGGAAAAAAGAAGGAAGTTGATAGTCTGTTATTGTATTTTGTAATGACAAACACCCTATTTACTATTCGTTACTGCGGGTTGCATATATTATTATTTTGGACTCCACCATTATTTTTAGTTGCTGAAAATAGTCTATCAAGTTATAAAAATTTCAATTCATATATTACTTCCACAGCGTAACCTAGCATTTTCTTTGATAAATTTTTTTTATAGTCACTGTATTTAGTCAACGTCATCGCATATGACTTAGGTAGCGTTTGTCACAGTTTCCTACAAATGAAAGTCATTTTTGAAGATATAATTCATAGGATGGACTTTTAAAAAAAGTCATTTAGAAAAAAAATATATAGTGCTCAGCAAGCGCACATTTTAAAAGTCTTTTGTATCAAAAAGTATGGAAAGTTCATTTAATTAAAAGTCTGCCAATTTATTTCTAAAAGCTATCCATAGTAGTTTCTAAAAGCTATCCATTGACTTTTCAATAATTGATTTCTTGTAAAAGTCCATTTGAAACATTTTTTCCTTTTTAATGGTAAAAAAATTTGAATTTCATTTTAAAATTTTCACATAATCACCAAATTTATAAATAATCACGAAAACATTGAATAATCATCAATTCTACACATAATAACTGATCACCATATTCTGTAATAATCACAATTTTTGTTAACAATCACCGATCACCAATTTTTGCCCGTATAAGTCATTTCAAACCTTTTTTTTTTTTTTTTTTTTTGTTTTTTTACATCAAATCATGACTCCACTTATCCCATCAAATATTAAAATCATTACAGGCTGGATATGTCTAATAACCAAAAACATATATAATTACCATAATGTTTAACAATCACCAATTCGGGGAATTACACCAAATACAAAAAAATAAAAAATGAAAAATAAAAAAATCACCAACTTACAATATTACACATAACCACCAAAAATTTGATATTTTTCAGATTTGTTATGATGTGTTATTAAATATGATTTGACTATTAAAAACATGGTGATTATAAATAAAATTGGTAATTAATTAGGTACAAGTTGGGGATCGGTGATCTTTAATAAATTTGGGGATTCATTTTAAATTAAAGTTGGTGATTATGTGCATTTAAAGGACATTTTCGTCAAAAAAAAAATTCCATAATTATTCAAATGTTAGTTCATTCAAATAAATTACTGAAACCTTAGCAAAATTGAGAAAAATTGCCCAAGAATTGGAGGATTATTAAATTCACTGAATACGTAGCCAATTAAGACACTACTAACAACTTTTGGTGGTCCCTTTAACACTCTATATAAAGCACTTATCATCTTCACCAGTCACCACACACGTCCCAATAGAAGAAGAACCGCCATGTAGTTTTCATTCAACCTTCTCTTCACTGCTCAATTGCTCATCAGTACCAGTGAAATTATTATCTATATAATCCTTCTTTTTGCTGGTTTTTTAATATATATATAAGTTGTGATCAATGAAGAAAATGGAAGGATTAGTGAAGCTTACTTCCTTTACATTAATGGATGGTAAGAAGCCTTATTTGGCTGTCATTCTCGTACAATCAATATATGCGGGCATGTTCTTGCTTTCCAAAGCTGCATTTGATGGGGGTATGAACAATTTCATCTTTGTATTCTATAGACAAGCTGCAGCAACCGTTTTCTTAGTCCCTCTTGCCCTCTTCTTCGAATGGTAATAATAACAATAATCATATATATATATATATATATATATATATATATAGTTCTCCTTTTGATTTTATGTTCTTTGATGATGTTTATTAATTGTGACCTACTTTGTTACT
>JAESVK010000479.1:1956154-1966668 GCA_017140935.1 Hamamelis virginiana | reverse complement strand
ATTTCATTACATTGAAACATGCATGCTCTAACGAGTAAATTACTTGATCTTTGATTGGAAACAGGCTCGTGTTTTGAAAAGCTACCCTTCAAAGCTTCTATGCACAACTCTTCAATGCCTTTTAAGCACAATCCAGTCACTCGTCATAGCAATTGCCTTGGAAAGAGACCCTTATCAGTGGAAGCTGGGTTGGAACGTCAGACTCCTTGCTGTAGCTTACTCAGTAATTAATCACTCACTAATTCTTTCTTCCTTAATTCATCAACTTTTAAGACTCCTTTCATTAATTCTATGTTTGGTTACTGAGAAAATAGATGGATCTCCTTCCTCTATTTCAATTCCTTAGCTATCAAATATATAAAGAAATAATCTTCACTGTTAAGTTTCTAACCTAAAAGTTTAAGCTGATAGATGGAAGGACCAAATTGGTATATGAAGTTATAACAAATCTTTTATTTAGCCGATGTAGGATAGAGCTGATTCTATTCTTCTACAATTATTGCATTTTGAAAAACTATTTTATATATTACTTTGTTCGATCTTGACACTAACATCGATCTATTAATACTTTATTAATAAATGATTAACCATACTGCAAATTTTGACAGGGAATTGTGGTGACGGGGGTTACATACTACTTACAAGCATGGGTCATCGAGAAGAAAGGGCCAGTTTTCCTAGCCATGTCAACACCATTGGCTCTCATTATTACAATCTTTTGTTCGGCAATTTTCTTAGGCGAGATAATTACTTTAGGAAGGTGATCTACATATATTACTATCTTACCTAGAATGATTTCATTCTGATAACCATCTGATTAATTTTTTATATTTTACTTTCATCTCCAGTATTTAATTAATTAATGTTGTGTGTGTTAATAGTATTATAGGTGGGATCTTGTTGGCTGGAGGGCTTTACAGTGTTTTGTGGGGGAAAAGCAGAGAAGAGATGATAATGGGCAAGGCTGATGTGACTTTCCTAACACCTGAAACTCATAAGGATTGGTCAGAGTTAAAAGCAGCAGTGGATAGTAAGAGTTCACCACAATTGTTGGTGTAACTTAATTGCATGTTCTACATTTTGATTGCTAGCCCCATGCTCCTTCCAAAGGCATGGGTATGCCTTAATAATATTATTAATTATGTCCTTTAGGACAATGAATTCTATTAGTTTGTTGTCTTGTAATAATCTTGTGATGCATATCTCTATTTTAATCTAGAGTTAAGCATATTTAAACACATCGGTATTCCTTCATATATTGTGTTGGGAATTTCAACTTTTACTGGAGAGTTCTCGGTTTTGAGCATATTTAAGTGCATTAATGCTCCATTAGTGTTGGGAATTAGGATAAGGGTAATTAGGTTTCTATCATTTGGCAAAACAATAATTCTATTCAACATTTCTTTTTATCCCTTCATTTTCTTCCGCTTATACATATCATGCATGAAAAAAATTATATTGATTCAAAGGTCAATTTTTCTAAAACTAGACTGGAATATATTTTCATAATTTTTCATTATGTTTTACAATTTGTATTAAACCTGTGAAAAACCAACATTTGAATCAATATGATTTTTTTCATACATGATCTATATGTATAAGTAGAATATCTAATCCAACGGTCGATTTCTTAAAATATTTATCCCAGATCGGACATACATGCAAGGAAAGAAGAAATGAAATACTAAAAAAGAAAGGGTGAATGAATTTTTCCTTGACCAAAATACATATTATCTGATATTGTGACTCTAAATTATTGGGTTCAAAACGAAAGGGTTGTTGGGTCCATCTTAAAAATGTTAGTTCGAAACATTAAAATTGGTCCCTTTTTTTTTATTAATTTTCCCAGGGTTTGAAAGTTGTTCTTGATTGGTAAACCTGACAAGACGCTGAAACCTCTCTTTTGAGAAACATGCTTCTTCTTAGGACTAAGTACAACTAATATTTATAATTATTATTTAATCAACATTTTTTTTGTCGCATTTGTTTCATGTAAATGCTACAACAATTTATTTTGTAATTCAAATTAAGAAGCCAAAAAACAAAGCAAATGAAAGACAAGCATTAAATGATTTTCTCGAGTTAGGCTCATTAAAAATAAAAAATAAAATAAAATAGGTAATGAAAATTCTCTTTAATTTATAGGTTCAAGTGCTTGCCCCTCTTTCTCTCTAGTGAAAGTTTAAGAATAAAAGGTCTAAATAAATAAGGGGACAAGTTCCTTACCATATAATATAAATAACTGCATTTTACGTCAATAATCTTAAATTTTTAAAATATTACGTAAAGGAATCCGATCTAAAGATAATTATGTAAATATTTTTTTTGGACCAAAATACTTTAATTATGTAGACAAAATAATAACCATTTTACCAAGTAAATAGTCAAAAATCATAAATTTTTTCAGAAAGTTTTATTAACAATCCTCAATATTACACAGAATCCCCAATTTTGTACAGAATTTCCAATCCCCATAAATGAACAGAATCCCTAGTTTAACAAAGGATCGTCAATCTCTAAATTAATACAAAATCCTCAATCCCCAATTCCAAACTTATCATTGATAGGGGACATGAAATAACAGGCATTAAATATTGAATTAACGTGTTGGAGATTGAGGATTATGTGTGAACTTGGGGATTATGTGTAAAATTGGGGATTGGGCATTCTGTACAAAATTGAGGATTATGTGTAATATATGAGATTGGGGATTCTGTGTAAAATTAGGAATTGAGAATTATGTGCAAAATTAAAAGTCAAAGTCAAATTTTGACCAATTGAATGGTATTTTCACTATTTTGGTCCAAAAAAATAGTGATAGGTTCATCTTCATAATTATCGTTGGATCGAGTTTATTCACGTAATATTTCAAAAACTTAGGATTATTGACGCAAAATGCCCTATAAATAACTAAATGACAAACTCTCTTTACCAATCATTTTACCACTATTTTTACAATATTTCTCAAAACATCCATATGGATCTGAATAATTTGAAAAGCTAGCTATTGGATTAAATACTCTTCTTATGCAATTCATAAATACCAAAAATCACATTGATCCAATTCAATGGTTAATTAGATTAAAAATATTTCAGAGTAATAGTTTTTTTCATACAGTAATATATATTTTTCAGAAATTGACAGTTGGATGAACGTGATTTCTAGCTTACTTGACATGGATATATAAGAAAATTTTCTAATCCAACAATCAATTTCTCAAAATATGAATGCACCTGCTAGTTCGTGTACGTTTCGTTGCTTGTGTTACTTTTAAAACACAGCCAAGCCCATACTTCAATTAGGCGCCCCCACCTCAAAGTTTATAGCACTATTTGAAGACAACAATGGTTGGCAAAGCCCATTATAATTCTCAAATACGACTCTAACTCAATACAACTTGAATCTAATACGAAGTTAGTAAATTTGAGTTTACTTTGAATCATAATTGTTTTAATCCGTCTAATCTATATATAATAAATTGTAATACTATATATTTCAAAATTTTATTTTTAAAAAGCATCCCAAATGAATCATAATCATACGCTACAGTACTAGAGAGCTAGTCCGCATTTGCTAGCCACACTTGACATGAAATTTAACTTATGACATGTTTATAAGGTGGGTCAACATATTTGGAGGCCTGAACCATTTTTATTATTATTATTTTTTTGGCCGTAAGGAATATCCTGGGTCATCTTGTGCCCACCAGCCTTTTTAATATTTAATTTTATCCTACCTCTTCTCACCAACTAAGCAAAAAATAAGGCCCAAATCTTTAATTTGGCTCCTTCCTATGGGTCAATCAGTACCTAAATTGATCTTACTCATGTCTAAAAGTTAGCCACCTCAAAGGTTCAAATATCACATGCATGAGTAATAGAAAGGAAAAAAAAAATATGTTTATCCAAGAGAAAACCGCTAAAGAAAAAGGCAATCATGATTTTTCATCCACTTTTTTTTTCCATGTAATATGTTTATCTAAAGAAAACCGCTAAAGAAACCAAATTAATTTTAGACCAAATCTTTTAATTATCTGACTTGACAGTATGGAAATAAAAATTCTATCAAGTTGTCAGTTGTCATGTTAATGGTTTAAAAGATTTGATCTAAAATTTATTGAAAATGCTATTTCTTTTGTCTAACCCTCCCGTATATAATTTCCGTCATACATGGCAATGTCTTATCTAGCATTTACTCTTCATGTTAAATAGTGCATTTTTATTGTATCCTATTTTTACTGTCCTGAAGTGTATTTTTATAGTCTTTATATTTTCACTGCTTTTCATAAATTTTCACTATCGAGTGTATCTTTATTGTCATGTGTGTATTTTTACTGTCCTTATAATTTTACTGTCATTATAGAAGACAATGAAAATATACCATACAATAAGAATAATTAAAGGAAAATGACAGAACTATCCTTTGGTATATTTTCACTGTCCTTATATTTTTACTGTCCTTATGGAAGTGTATTTTCACTATGTTCTATTTTCACTGTCCTGAAATGTATTTTTACTGTCCCTGTATTTTCTTATCCTAAAGTTTATTTTTCACTGTCCGTGTATCTTCACTGTCTTGGGTGTATTTTCATTGTTTGGTGTATCTTTACTGTCATATGTGTATTTTTACTGTCCTTATATAAGACAGTGAAAATATATCGAAAGGTAGTTCTACCATTTTCCTTAACTATTTTTACTGTTTGGTATATTTTCACTGTCTTCTACTTTTACTGTCCTTATATTTTTACTGTCCTTATGGAGAAACACAGTAAAAAAATAAGGACAGAAAAAATATTGAAAACACAATAAAAATCTTGAAAATATAAGCACAATAAAAATATTAGGATAATGAAAATAAAAGAAACAAAATAAAAATATTTGAAACATAGTGAAAGAAAAAAAAAAGAAAGAAAAAAAAAAAGGAAAGTAAAAAAGGGGGAATTCGGACCTGCTCTAAAATTTATCCTATAGCATTACTCTCTCTAAAATATTATCTATTGTGTCCTATTTAAGACACTAGCTTGCTAATTGTACAAAAATTTAGTTAGTATGGATGTCAAAGAAAATAAAATAAAAATAAAAATTAGCACGATTCAATTAATTAGCTGTACACCGAGTCGACTTTGAGGACGACTTCACCGTTAAATTAATTGTTTCCTTTTTGTTTTTCCCAGATAAATTGATTGTTCTTCTCATTATAAAACTATTGTCTGTGCCCAATTTTTTTTAAATAAATAATTAAATATGCTACATAGTGAAATTAAATTAGACAACGGTCAGTTTTTGGAAGGTTAAATATATATATATATATATATATAGCAAGTGAATATACATATATAATTTTTTTGAATTAAAAACAAATCTGCAATTTAAAGATTTGGTTTCCATATCTGTAAGAGGAAATCAGGAAAGAATATAATATTATTTTCTAATATTATTGCTTTTTAGCAACTATATCTCTCTCTTCTATTTAAAGGTTGTAATAAACTCCATAACTCTTACATTTGATCGAGCAGGCGTGAGAGTTAGAGAAGCCATTAAAGCTAAGGTACTTTTCTTCCATTATTATTCTCTTCTCGTTATAGTAAAAATTGTGTTTTCATTCCCTTTGCCTTTATTATGCTTGTTAAAGCTTAAGTCTCTCTCTCACTAACTATATATATATATATATAATATTGGGTTTCTGAATCCAATGTTTCTTTGTTATTATTTAAATCTTTTGAAGAAAAGTTGATTTCTAACCGTTATATAATGCGTTCTTGGTATTCAGATCTCCATTGTTAGTCTCGAAGCTGGAAATTGAAATGGGTCGTGGGAAAATAAGGATGGAGCTCATACACAACGAGAAATCGCGTTACGCAACCTTTCAGAAGAGAAAGAAGGGTTTGATGAAGAAGACTTACGAGTTAGCAACTCTCTGTGGCATAGATGTATGCACGATTGTCTACGGCCCCACATCCGGTGACCGTCCGATCGAGCCCGAAACATGGCCTCCCAGTTCTGATGAGGTCCAACGCATCATCGGCATGTACAAGGCTAAGGCTAGGGTTAAACAAGATGGAAAGAGAACCCTTGATTTATCTGACTTTTTCAAAGATCGAAAGAAAAAGGTCGAAAATCAGATTGCGAGGGCTCGTGAAGACTATGCTCAAGCCAAGTCGTCTGTATATCATGATTGTATAACTCAATTATCTGAAATGGAAGCGAGGGAACTTCTTGGTTGTTTGGATGTGAAGATTGAGGCTGTGAAGAGTCGAATTGAGTTAATGACAAAGGAAAGTCAACTAAAGATGGAAGGAGCTGCATCATGCATGATGGGTTGTTGTCACACAGAATCAAGCCAAAGTCATGCTAATTCCATGCAGGACTTGTATGAGTTGATTCAGAAGAACAACAGCAAAAAGGATTACTTGGGTGTTACTCATCAGCAGCATGATTATGTGCATGTGCCCCTTCAATGCCCGTCGCATCATCATCATCATCATCAGAAGAGTCCTGATTATATGCTTCCAATTGATCATCTAAGTCCTATGAGGATGCCTTTGAATGATAACCATGATTTTTCACAATATGGCGGCGCATCTACAAGTGCCAACATCCTTTACACTCCTTACACAACCCCACTTTACGATCATCATGATCCAACAGCAGTTATGGCACCGGAGAATGCGACATTCAGCAATCCTACGCCGTTGATGTCCTACTATGCAGAGCAAATGCAGCAGTACGTGCATTGTCCGATGACATCGAGTTTCTCGCCTCAGCTGCTGTCAATGCCGCCATTTTATGGTTTTAATGATCCTCAGACGCAGAGCAGAAACGCGGACAATTAGATCGTAGGCTTTGATTTGGTTTTTAGTCTAGTTAATTGGAGCATATTTTCTTTATGTTTAGTCAATAATTTAGGGTAATTAAGGTAGGATCTTATGTGTTTATCCCAAATTCCCAATTCAGGAATTAATTAATTTGATTTATATTTTGAATCTTGAAACATTCCGACCCACGGGAGTAAATAAAGGAAATTTTTGTGTTTTGAAAAGGTGTAAGAAGAACATTAATGAGATGATAGAGCAAATTAAATCCATGAAAAAAGTAAGGAATCTCCACAAAATAAAAGGTGTGATCCTACCTCATGATCTATTGTAATCCACGTGACACGTACATCCATGCATTATCATAACCGAAACAAGTAGAAGCCTGTCTAAAAGAGGCAAATTAGCACACCTTTTTTTTTTAGGAAAAAATTATTATTTACACCAACCATTATTTTATACTAATTTTTGCACTAATTCAACTACGAAGCGAGTTGATGCAAAAATTGGTACAATAATACCATCTCTATTGCAAAATATGATTCTATGTGCCCACCCCATTTATCTTAGTAGCAAAGCTTTTGTACAAAATAGCTAGGGTAAACAAAATTAGAAAACACTACACCTTGAAAGACCAAATTCATAGTAGCAAATTCAAGTTGTGCTGCACAACAAACCGCCCTCACATAAGGGACTCATCTGATAGATTAACAGTTTAATTATCTCAAAAAATTATAATATTCCATGAATCTTTTTTTTTTTTGCTTTTAAAAAAAAAAAAAATAACTATTTTAAATACTGCTGACATATGTTTCACTCCTAACAAGCTAAATCTTCAAAATGGTTGTATACTGGGAAAACATACAATGTAAACAAGAATGAAAATGAAATTTGATGTGCACCTACCCAGCAGAGGCAATTGTAACTAAGCTCTCAAATTTTATTTTTAAAATCACCACAATCTCCTTTTCTCTGTCAGTTCAAATCAACCAGATAATCTCCTTTTCTCTATCATTAAAATCACCCTATATCAATGGCCCACAATCGTTGCAGATCTTTGATCATCAGGTGGGATGGCAGCAATAGGACTTGTAGAGGTTATGCCAACTAATATACTTTCAGAATGTCTGGAGCTCTTTGATGGTGCTAGCTGTGCCATCTTCTTCATCTCTTTGCCTTTTCCCCACAACACCGCATATAATCCCATTATTATCAACACCGCTCCCAATAAGCTATCACATGCAAATACATTATAGCCTATTAACATTATTTTTCCCGAACAACGAAAACTTGTGTTTGGATCTCAGAAAAGTTGAGGAAACGCGCGCACGACAATAAAAATAAAATAAAAATGGTACGCTTTTAGAGATTCAAACGTATGATTTAAGGAGAAGAATTAGAGTAAAGAGTTCATGGTGCGGACCTTCCCAAATGCAGCTTCTCGGCAAGGAACAAGGACCCAGCCAAAGCCACAAATATGAGCATGACAGGATTGAAAACGGATACAAATAATGGACCTCTCGTTGATATGCACCATGATGCTACTGAGAACATCAATCCTGAGGCCAATATTCCCTGCAACACAATATACAATTTAATTTGTCATTTTGTTTGGATCTATAAATGTAAGTAATTAATTATTCCCTTCTTTATCAAATTCTATTCTTTTTTTATTTAATTTCATTATAAAGAAAGAAATACCATACCGAATAAGCAACTGCAAGAAGCCTGATGTTCCAGCTCAGCTTCCAAGCGGACCAATCCCTCTCTATACACATGGCATAAACAACTCCCTGGATCGATGCACTTATACACATCAGCGCTGTGCTGGAGTATTGGCAGGGGTACTTCTCATTCATCTTAGCCTGGTTGAAAAAACAAAAAAACAAAAAAAAAGTAATTTGTTGGTTAGTGGAGGATACTTTGGGCATAGTCTGTAAAATTAGAGGCAGAATCACCTGAAGTATCAACCAGATTGCATAAGAGAAACAACTGGCTATAGCCAGTAATGAGCCCAACGCATGATTACCAGACACCCGGTGCGCTGCCACGTGATTGCTGAAATGTTGTACCAGGTTCACATTTGTTGACCATAAGTTAATCTCTGGCCCTTTGTAGAATGTAAGTAGCATTGCACCACTTATGCCCAATGCAGTGCCCACCACCTTAGCACATCCTGCCACTGTTGTAATTGCCAACCTCTCCAACCTAATAAATATGTACTGAAGTCGTCATATATATAATGTTAGAGATAGTGAATTATACTTACCCCTTTACTAATTTATAGCATCATATAAAATCTAAACATTTACCCATGTGTCAATCAGTCATTATTAAAAGTTAAATAACAAATGGGTACATGGCATTTATGTGACCAATTTAATATTATTTTTCAACAATTATATTTCTCTGTTGATAAAAATGTATTTACCCTCAATCTCTAAATTTTTGAGAGCATACTAATAAAGAGTTTTGAATTTTCACCATTTCTAAATTGATATTCCAATGCCTAGCTATCTTACACACACTCTGTGCGCACACCCCCACAAGAAAAAAAAAAAAAAAAATCCAAAATTGGACTGATACAATATTTGAACTAATTAGGGCATGTTTACTTCTTGAAAATTTTCGCAATTTTCATTTTCATTTTCAATGAAAACAAAAAATGGCCTAAAAACGCGTTTACTTGTAAAAATTGAAAATGAAAACTATTTTCAAGAAAATGGATTCAGTTTTTAAGAAAATGTAAAATCATCAAAAAGATGTTTTTTGTATTTTTACAGAAACTGAAAACAAGGATTATATCGTGACAATGCTTATAAACATAGAAAAAAAAATATAGACCAACTGTAAAACCAAAAAATAAAAATAACAAAACATATAGAAATAATATATAGTTTTAGTAAATGCATTTACACTATTTTTAGATTTTGAAAATAGTTTTAATTTTTACAAAGTAAATATATTTTCTAAATTTTGAAAACTGAAAATGAATACTATTTTTAAAAAAAAATTACAGAAAATAAAAATTGTAAAAATTTTCATGAAGTAAACAGGGCATTAGTGTTACTAACAAGGAAAATTTTCATTTCATTTTCTTTTAAAGATGATTATAAATTTTTTACTAGAAAAAGAAAATTTGATCGATTATATATAAGTAAAGCTGAGAGGATAAGTTTGAAAAGAATTGAAGCCGTGTCTCAACCAGCTATCACATTCACATGAATAATATGATTTTCCATTTAATGTTCAAAATTGCATTATTTTATTTTATTTTCATAAAAGCAATAAAAGAAAATGTGAATTTCTTTATTAAGGAATATAGAAATTACCCAAGAGTAATGGCAATGACGAAGGTGATAGCAGGAATGAGGTTAGTCGTGGCTGCCGCAAATGTTGCCGATGTTAAAGCTAAGGCCTCGACGTACAAATTTTGGCCCAGCACTCCCCTGAAGAAAAATTAAAAAACTTTCAAAAACTTCTTTAAATATTTTAAGTAAGGTCTAAAAACAGTGTTCGATGAATTGATACGTTTAGGGTTCATGGGTGCAACAGTAAAAGGACTAAGAGTCACGAAATGCCAGTGACCCGTAACCATAAAAGATTTTAAAGCAAGAAAACATTTATTAACCGAATGCCTAGCTTTCTTAAGTCATATCCAGCTGCTCCTTAAAACCTTCTTAGGGTTTCTTCAGAGAGAGA